>JAMXBD010002352.1:0-207275 GCA_024138025.1 Combretum micranthum | reverse complement strand
AGAAAAAAATAAAAAGCATACATGAGAAAAAGATTTAGGGCATGATCTGATGAATATGCCTTATCTCTTATTATTTTCTTAGAGAATTGATTAAGGAGCTTATACTTATTTGTGTAAGGCGATAAAAGTTGATTAAGTTACTTTCTTACTCCAATTGATCTTTTGAATAATTTTTGCTTTAAGATTCTTTATTAAACAATAAGGGTAAAAGCTAATCTACTTAGATAAACTCTGTGATTTTAGCAAAAGCAAATTTAGTGCAGTTACTGTAATGATTAAGTGTTAAGGTGATTTTGAGCCTCACTGAACTGGTCAAATTTTCAATTTATGACTTATCTTCTTCTTTTAAAAGGCCTTACTTGATTGAGTTAATGTTTGCTTGAGGACAAGCAAAGGCTTATGTGTGGAGGGATTTGATAAGTTAACTTTATTCTATTCTTTTCATAGGAATTTGAGCCTTATTTTGATCATTTTTTAGTTAAAACTCTTATGAATTTAGTGATTTTAATGCTAAACTGTTGGTTTTCAGCTCTTTGGATCAAAAGAAGAAGAATCAATGTGTTTTTAACTAGATTTAGAGAAAAATTAGTAGTAAAAGTAAGAAACAGATCTGCCATATCCTAAATAACATCAATTAAGGCCAAAAGGCAAGGCAAAACAAGCAAAAATTAGTCTATCGTGCCTTAAATCTAGCCTTTGACATGACCCTCGACACATTTTCTAAGAAGATCGAGCCTAAACTTGAAGAAATCTCCTATTGCACCTTAATGTCAGCCCTAAACTTGACCACGACAGTTGTTGAAAGAAAATATTGACTTTGCCTCAATGTTGTGCTCAACCCATCAGAGAATCGAGCCCTCGACAGCCTCAATGTTGGCCTTAATGGAAGATTGGATAGAAACACTGTGTTTATCTACTCAAGTTGAGTCTTATCCTTGATTTAGTCCTCGTGTAAACCCCTGAAATTTCGATTAATTTTAAGTTTGATCTTAGAATTAAAAGTCAACCTGAAACCCTAAAGATCAACAAAAGACTAGTACAAACCCTAAAATTTAGATTCGACATTCTCGTATTTTTTTAGCCCTAGAAAATGAAGTTGAAATAATTAGTCATAATAGTCCGTAATAATATGAGGCAACATAAAAATATCATATTCGCAAATTTCGAGTGTCTTTCGGACTCAAACGGAATCAGTTCTCGAAAAGCGTGTTTCAGAGCTTAGAATAGTAAAAGTATTATGATGACACCATTAAGACTAATTTAATACAAGGATTTCAAAAATATTAGTTTCGTAATTTTTCGGTAACTAAAAATAACAGATATCGTAATTATACACATATTTTCTTATTACCGATATTTTACTAGTCACATCTACTTTACATTACACTATTCATTATTATTCTACATTATTCATTTATCTCTACTTTTTCTAACACCTACTCTTATAACTTCATACACCTATTAGCTTTATTTTTTACCTTTTTCATAACTTTATATCATATCTACCTTACACAGTATTACTTTTAAAACATAAAATTACAAAAATTAAACCTCTGTAAACCCCTAAATTTTCGGAATCGGTTTAGCATAAAACCCTAAACCGGAAGTCAAACGGAACCCTAAAGTCAACAAAACCCTAGTTTACCGTATCCATCTAAATCCGGCATTGCCGTTTTCTTTGGCCCTGAAAACGAAGTTGGATATTAGCTAAAATATCGTAATAACCATAGGTTTTATAAAATTTCAGTTTCGCGAAATTCGGTGTCCTTCGAACCCGATCGGACACAGTTCTCGAAAAACGTGTCCGGAAGCCCGGAATAGTAAAAATATTCCGAATACACCGTTAGACTCGTAAAAATATAAGTTTTCCAAAAATATCAGTTTCGTAATTTTTCGGTAAGTAAAAATAACAGATATAGCTATTATACGCGTATTTTCTTACTACCGGTACTTTAATTGTCATATCTACTTTACATTACACTATTCATTACTATTCTACACTATTCTTTTATCTCTACTTTTTCTTACACCTATTCTTACACTCTACATAACCTATAATCTTAACTTTTTACCTTTCCCATAACTTTATATCACATCTACTTACATATTACATCTTTTATTTTCCAAAAAGTAAAAAATAAATCATCCCCCTCTACACAATGGCCGGCGCCCTCTTCTCCCTCTCTCCTCAATTTGTTTCAATTTTACTTTATTTTAATCACACAAAAATCACTCCCATTTTCCTATAAATACCCCCTCCTCTTTCACTTCTTTCACACCACTTCTACACTAAAATTACTCTCTCAAAATCTCTCAAGAATTCTCTCCAAGAAGTTCTTACAAGAAAAGCTCTCTTTAGTCTTTCTTTAAGTAAGCTTTCTTCAAGAAAATCTCCAAGCTTTCTTCATGTTCATCTACTTAGTATGAGCTTAGTGTGTGTTTTCTAAAACCATGAAGGTTAAGAAAGCAACAATAGGTTCATACTTTGTTTTTGTTCATAATCATTCTTTATGTTCATGTTTCTTTTATTCATAACTATCTATTATATCTATATAGCTATATATACTATTTAGAGCATATAAGCTCATAATCTTGCAATTTATTTACCTTTCATGCAATTTATTTACTTCAATGCATTTTATTTATTCCAAGTTGTTTTTAAGACTAGTCTCTAGTCTTAGACTTGTCCTCATCAAGTCAAAACAAGTTTTTCTTCTTTCATTTTTTTCATTATGGGACTAGTCACTTCTTAGTCCCGGGAGCCTTGAAAAAGCTAAGACTCCAATACTTGACTTTATTATTATGCTTTATGTTATTTTGGTTATTATTATTCTCATAATCATGTTCATTTAGATTGTTGTCCATAATTTTATTTAAACAAAAAGAAGAATTTTGTCACTTAGAAATAAGTTTATGTAAAGTATAAAATCTATAAAGCAACACAAAATAAACTCATTCCTTTTCATGTTACAAAAAGAACTCACTATAATTTTATAAACTATTTTTACTTTGAAAAGCCACTTAGATCCTTATCCCACCTTTTTTTCAAAAGAAAATTTTTGTTGACAAAAATGGTTCTTTTCATAAGAAAGAAAATAAGATGGATGACTAAGGAAATTTTTAAGTAAAGACCTTTGCAAACAAATAGGCAAAGAAAATTTATGGTTTGAAAATAATAAAGTTATTTCTTTTCAAGTTACAAGAAGAAGTTAATAAGATTATAGAAATTAGTTTTTCTACAAAAAGTCCTTAATTGTTCACATTGTTTTTATGAAGAAAACAAATTTTCATGCATGGATGATTATTTTTGAAAAATATGAGACATGAGAAAAAAATGAAAATATCAAGTAAGGATTTTTGCAAAACAAGTAAACAAAGGAATTTACACAAGAAAAATGAAGAATAGCATATTTCCTAGAAAACTTCAATATAGTATTAATGTAACTTAGAAAGTAGAAAATTTTATTTTCAAAGGTCACTTAGAAAAGATAAATAAAACCAACATAAAACGTTTTTAGAAAATAAAGAAAACAAGGTATTCATTTCAAAGAAATTTACAAAAACAATTTCCGAAAAGCTTCAACCCGACATTTTTACCTAAGAAAAATAAATTGGACAACAAGACACTTGAGCATGCTTAAATATGAGTTATATAGTTATAAAAAGAGAATTTTTCAACTATATAGATAACTAAGTATTTATCAAACAAATTTTGATTTCTTGAACCAAAGTTGTTTTTACTTGGAAATCCGTGGTGAATTTTGTCGCCACTTTTCAGAGCCTATATGGCTTTGTTTGTTGGAAATAATTTTGGAAATGGGTAGATCTTTTCGAGTAGTAGAAATCGGTATATTATATGCGCGATTCCGAGTTAAAATGACCAAGTTATGGCCATTTTAAGTTGGAACATTCTTCTATACGAACTTTAACGTTCTTTGACATTGTTTTGTCAAAATTCAAGAAAATCATCAAGAAAAACTCATTGTGGGTATTTTCTTTGGTTAGGTGACCCCGAGGAAGGATTCCTTTACCCGAGAACTATTACGATTAAGTGGAGTGTGTGAACGACTCATCCGCTTAGAGGAATAGACGACAATGGCATCGTGAGTTTATTTCCATTAAATGCTACACTTGTTGTGCTTGTAAATTAGTTGCACTAGAGTTAGGAAAAGATAAACCGATATGCATGTAAAATAATTCCTTGAAAGAATTCTAAGAATATCGAAGCCGAATTGTTCTAAGTGATTGTTTTAGTTTAATATTGATTTGTGTGAAATTCCTTGATCGCCATAAAGTTGAAAATAATTATGTTATGACTTTATAAATTAATGAACTCATGCATACCACGAAGTGAGTCACATTGCATGGTTGGGTTATTATCCTTGGGTGAGAAGGATAGTAAGCTCATGTCGAAAGCAACACTTGGCGGAGATCCGAAAGCGATTGCTTGGCGGCTTAATGGAATATGCTTGGCGGTTGATCCGAAAGCAAGGTCAAATCAAGTAGATTCGGAATGCTGGCGATGAGTGCTCGCAGAAAATTTTTTTATTAAAACTACTTGAATTGAGGTTATGTATCACCAAACCCCGAATGGAGGGCGTAAATCCATTCAACATATAGTTCCCGGAAAACTATATGCTTGTTTGCCCACGTGCTTGTGCATTACATTTGTTTGACTAAATCAACTTGTTTGAATCTTGTTACAAGAAGTTATTTATGGAAATAGTTCTCACTAAGCCTATTAGCTTATACCCCAATAGATATCTTTTGCAGTTCCCTTACTTATGGTTAAGGCCACGTGGACCATGCGGGCAGGTAATCTTTGAACATTAGAAATCTGGATAAAGTATAGCTTAGTATTAGCATGTTATATGTATATAATAGATTAGTAATTTAGGGAGTTGTCCCTAAGTTTGTAAAGTTTTGCCATGACAAATAATTATTGTGAATCTCTTTTCTTAATATTTTTATATCTCCTTAAGCTTCATAATTCCATATATGGTCCTCTAAAATTGTGAAAGTACGCCTTACACTTAATATAAAAGCTTTTGGGAATGGCTAAGGTTGTCATACTTAAGCTTTAATATTGAGTGTGGCGGACTGTCACGTTTAGGGTACCCATTGGGGCGTGGGACAACCTCTCCCTCTCCCTCTCTCTTCCATCAAGTGGCCGCACACCCCCCCACCTCTTGTAAACCCCGAAAACTTCCATCATACGATACGACCCTAGATTGGAAATTATGGGTTGACTAGTAACCCTTGGAGTTAATTAGAAACTTTAGTTTAGATAGATACTTTAAATTTGATCGGTTTGGGACTCATAATCTTTATAAAAGGACTTCTTTGACCCAATTGATTCCAAAAACAACATTTGTATTCCGAGTTATAATCAGATTTGTGATGTAAAAGGAAACTTTAAATCCTAAACCTCGAATCCTTGTCAAACAGACAGATTATATAGGAAAACCTAAATATGGATATTAAGTGATTACCTTAGTATTCAATAGAGACTGGGAATTGAAACAAGGTATGTAATGAACCTATATTTGGATTGGAACCTAAGAAATTTGAGAGTTCTAGTCAGTAATAAACTACATTGATAAGATTTCATAGTGAGTATCCAAATCTAATATATATAACTAGTATAGCCTATATTATTAGTAGTAATATTACATAAATAATCATAGGGTTTTAGTTAGGAAATTGTGATCTTAAGATAAACTGTTAGGATTATAAATACCTAATAGAAACATAAACTGATGTATATCTTGAGATCTAACCTCAAATTCAGAATTGAATCATACCAAAAATCAAATTAGGGTTTTCTAAAGCTCTTGGAGCCTGAAACGAAAATTGACCAAAAAGCTTATAAACCTAAATTGCGTAGGATAAACTTTTCTTAAACAAATAAATTCGTACGATTAAAAACCCAAATTTGTATTGTTTGTTAAACTAAACACCTTGTAGGATTCATTTAAGACCTTTGTACATATACATATACATATATAAGCTAAAATATACCCTAATAGTGTAATAAACTACCCGAAAACTTAACTAAATATTATCTAATTACTATATAATTAATATATATATATTTCCAACTTGCTGGAGTGGTTTCCACTTGTTTTGGAGGGCTGTGATTCTCTTGAGGAGGTGAGCCAAATTTCTTCAATAATTTACATGAAAGTCAAGATATATCTAACTTAAGCCAATCTAAAATGGACAACTCACTCCTGCCTTAATGACAATCAAACAAAGGATTGAATGGACAACAAACAAGAGCAATTCGTTTGGAAATTAAGGAAGAAATGCGGCCGAAACTTTACATTCGTTATATATATATATATATATGCAAACGAACTCGGATAGACAAGCAAACGAATTCCAAACCTTCTCAAACTTTCCAGAATCCATCTATACATTATTAGGAGTCGAACCAACCCAGAAACCAAATTTTAAACACTCGCACCAACCCAGTTCGAGAATTCGAACAAAAACCTGGAAAAACGCATGAAAAACGAGCTTGAGGTAAGTGATTCTATTCCGCGAGTTTTCTTTCAGTTCTAAGGATTAAAACTGACTCTTAAACATCTTAGGAAGCTAACCAAGGCCACTAGGAGCTTCGGATTTCATCGAGAGGTCACAACGAAGGTGATTTTCCTAAACCCTAACCGAACTTGATGATCCGAATTCATGTATAACATGTTGTTTTTATGTAGTTTTTCTTGGATATTTAGGTTTCTTAGGTTCCTAGGAGTTGTTTGGATCCAAAATCCCGACGTTTTGACGTCGAGATTCACCAGAAATGGCCGCGGCTCATCGGGGAAGACAATAAACAGTGCTTCTCGATGAGCACGGCTGGGTACACGGCGTGTATAAACCCGTGTACCCCTTGGCTAGAAAAAAAAAAAAGGGAAAAGAAAAACGAAACTAAGTATATATAATTATATAATAAATAATAATTTAAAGAATTTTAGAATGTTTATTATTTTTCCTGCATTTTTTATTTTTCTAGAATAGTAATAATAATATTATAGTATAATAATATTAAATCCGAAATTTATTTATTTAAAATTAAAAATAAATTATTTTCTGACCTTGTTAAATGTATGGGTTTAAATATTTAATCTATTATTATTAATCTAAAAAGATTTTTTTTTTTAGAAATTAAATTACTTTGTTAAGTAATTTCCGCATAATAGATTTCTAATTATTAATATCCTTAATATTATTAAAAGAATTTTTAGAAATTCGAAAATATTATTTATGAAATAATAATAATATGAATATAAGACTTAAATTACTCTAGTAATAATATTAATTAAAGTATAAGACAATTAGTATAATTACTAATGTGATGGAATATAATTATTCTATCTAAACTATTTTCGAAATTTAATTATTATTATTATTATTATTATTATTATTATTATTATTATTATTGATATTATAATTATTTTTGGTGCTATTATTGATAATAATTATTAATGTTCTCATGATTTACGAAAAGCGAAAAATAATTTCGAAAATAGTTATAATTAAGTTAATAAATTCTTTTATTAGTAAGTATGTTTTCATAGAAAGATATATATATGTATAAATTATGAGTTAGTGAGTACTAAGTATATATTAGAATATTTGTACGTAAATAGATAACAATGAAAATTTAAATAATCCAAATTTGTGAGTATAGGAACATCTATACTCTATAAGGAAAAATTTATTAAGTAATTAAAAAGAAAACTGATATATTTGGATAATAAAGATGAATTAACTAAGTTATTAAACTTTCCAAATACTCAATCAATAGATTCAAGTATTCAACAAGAATCAATAAAATAAAACTGTGAGTACAAGGATTTAGAACTTAGAGCTATTTCGAAAGAACTAGCTAAGAATAAAACAGATACCCAACCAACCATTAGGACACTTAAATATTCATAGAAACTAAATTTATAGTCTGGAATTTTAATATTTATATTATTTATCTCAATAGGTGACTCGGGTATTGGGGAGGACCTACCTGAAGATTACTACGATTAAATAGGATGGGCAGGTGAGTGACTCAGTCTTATTACACTGGTTGTGCTTATACTAGTAGTGAACCTTAAATAAAAAGATAATGATAATTGGTGATCTGTTTGAAATATGAAAGTTGTGTATTGTATTCCATTGATTGCCATGTCACTCTAAAATAAGTGATAACACAATTGCATGTATCTTGATAATGTATGTAGTATCTAATTGAGTGTCTGTATTGCTTGATCACCCCCAAATTAACTAAAAACTACTGGTACCATAATGGAAAATAATCATGCATTACATACTATGCATAAAAAGCATTGAGTAAGCGGTAGCCTACTACGTGTTAGTTTCTCGGATCTCTGGTAATGCTTGAATTATCTAGACCAGAGAGCTATTAGTTAATTGCAAGATTACTTTTGTTCTGTTAATACCATAGGAACTACATGGTAAACGAAGGACGCCGCTTATGGTATTACATGGGAATAACTAACACTTAGTGGAGTTTCTAAAGCTAAAACACGAAATGAATAAAGAAACATGATAAGCTTAAAGAGATAATTAAATTAAATATTATTATTTCCTGTATGGCTTAAGTCTCTCTTGGGTAGGTGGACCATAGATTGTGATCCTTTAACCCGATGGAGGGCGTAAATCTTCATCCTGTTTTGGATTCGGGTTATCCAAGCTTGTAATGTTCATTTGTGTGATTGATGCATTTCACATGACTGATAAATAACTTGTATGTTATATGTAATAAGTTCCGGTTATTCACTGAGCTTGTGTTTTAGCTCACACTCCCACAGTCCTTTCAGGTTTACCTTGCGCCCTTGGCTCATTACTAGTAGGAGCATGGTCTCGGTAAGAGATTAGAAGCCAGAAGTTTAAAGTTTAGTATAGGATTAGAACATCTATATCTGTAGTAGTCTTTTGATGCATTTAATGTGCATTAGAATCATCAGTTAAGGTTGTAAGGAATTATGAAGCATATGAACTGTAATATTGTAGTTTGTAATAGTTGTTTATTAATTTACATCTTATATAGTTTGTTTATTCCATCAAGCAACTAAAAGATCCTGTTTTTGGAAATCATGTCATTCCTAGAAGGTAAACTAATAATGGTAATCGAGTGATTCTTGATTATTATTATTAGAATACCCTCGAGGCATGACACCCCCCTCCCTCTCCCCTTCTTTCTCTCTCAATTTTTTTCCTTTAATTAAATCACTAAAAAATTAACTCCTCATTTTCTATAAATGCCCCTTTCCTCTTTTACTTCATTCACACATCTTCTATCCACAAAATTACTCTCCAAAATCCCTCTCAAACACTCTCCCAAAATTTTCTTCTCAAAACCCTCTTCCGCTACAAACACTACGACCATTCTTACTTTAGGTAAAAAATCTCCTCAAAACTATCTTACCATGTTATGTAACTTTACATGGCCATGGTGTAAGTTTCCTAAACTTAATGTTATGGAAGCTGCACTATATTCATGTATTGTTCTTATTCATGATTATGTATTTATATATTTTTATGCTGTTATTTTATTTTGCTCATATTATTTTTGATATTATGTTAACCTCTTATATATATTTAGCTAAATATAATTATGTACTTATATATATATTTAGAGCATAAAAGCTCATTGTTATTTATTTCCTTCCAAGTTATGCAATTTATTTACTTATTCCATGTTGTTTTAAGACTAGTCTCTAGTCTTACACTTGTCCTTATTAAGTTAAAACAATATTTTCTTTCTTTTCTTTATTTCGTTTTGACTAATCTATTCTTAGTATCGGGATACATTGAAGAAGTTAAGATTCCCAATACTTGACATATTCATTAACTTGCTTACTTTATTACTTATTATGTCTTTATTATGTTTTCATAATTTTATGATTTCAAATTCATGATCATGCATGAACATATTGATTTTTGTCTCAACAAGATAAAGGCGGAAATGTTTTCTTAAATAGGAGTTCTTTTCTAAAATAAATGTTATCAAGAAAGAGATGATTTTTCATAAAAACTTGAAAATCTATCTTAACAAATCTTTTTAAAAAATATAGAAGAGTTCATCATAAATTTTAGTAACCAAAAACATAGGAATTTTAGACAATACATACATACACTTTTAAAAGTCATAAAATGGAAAAGTATTCTTTAAAATTAAAGTTTCAAATTCTTGTTTAACAAAAGTTTTACTAAACTTCATTCTTTTTTTTTTCATCAATACTTTGGAAAATAAAGAAATAAACTAGTTTGACAAAATACAAGAAAAATGATCTTAAGGAATAAAATTAATAAACAACTTAGGAAATCATTTTCTTCTTTTAAGTAATATAAACTTTAGGAAAGGTTAAGAAAGTATAGAGTTTGATAGATTTTAACTATTTTCAAAAAGTATTTACTACCCTAGAAATTAAGCTATAAGAAACTTAGAAAAGCAAAAATCCTTCTTTTGATTTAAAAGACTAAGGAAATGGAATTAAGAAAGAGGAAATGCTCATTTAAAATAACTTAAGAAACTTTCTAATAAGCTAAGCAGAAATTTTCAAAAGTTTTGCTTTTCCAAATTTTTATAAGACTTTGCTTTTACAAAAAAAAATTTAGGGTTGAGACAACTTCATTAAATTCATACATTTGATATGAGTCAATGAATATATATATATATATATATATACATTTTAAAGGTATTTCCAACCATTATAATATCTATATCTTTTATACAAGTATTTGTAAGAGAAAGAAAAAGCAAGTGTTGCAAAATTCATGGTAAATCTGATCACCATTGTTTCCGAGCTCAAATGACTTAGTTTGATGAAAATAGTTTTAGAAATGGATAAATCTTTTTGAATAGGTAGAAAATGGTATATTATATGCGCAATTCCAAGTTAAAATGACAAAGTTATTGCCATTTTGAGTTGGAATTATCTTCAATACGAATTTTGACGATCTTATGACATAGTTTTTTATAAGTATCATAGAATCAACAAGAAATACTCATTATGGGTATTCTTCTTGATTAGGTGATCCTGAGGAGGAGTGTTTGTACTCGAAGGATTATTTCGATTAGTGGAATTGCCGATCGACTCATCCATAAGAGAGAAGTATCATCATGGCCGAGTGAGTCTACTCCCCTTATTTTTTATGCTTATGTTTGTGCTTGTAAAATTAGTTGCATTAGATTTAAGGGAAGATAAAATGGAAGTTTTTTGATAATATGTTGAAAGAATATTAAGTATATCGAAGCATGAAATGCTTGTAATAAATTGTATGCTTATTATCGCGTTGAAATGTTTGAAGTTGGTTGATCACTTGTAAGAAATTAAAATATAATGGCTAGGCTTTAATTAAAATTTTATGCATACACTTCTTATGTTGAGCCACATTGCATTCGCTATTATAGAATTGGTGGGACAAGTGTATGATAGTGGTGGTAGGCATAACTGGTATATTATGTATATGGTGAGTAGGAACCTGTAAAAACTACATAAAATTGGTAGCTAGTAGAAGCCGGTAATAACTACATGTTTTTGATGGCGTATAGGAGCTGGTAATATCTATAAAAATGTTTTTAAAAGAAGTAGTGGCTGTAATGGGCCGGAATATCTAAGCCCGAATGAAGGGCGTAATTCATTCAACATATGATTCCCGAAAAATCATATGTCTTGTATGCTCACGTGATTGTTGCATCCCATTTGCTTGTTTAATAAACTTGGTTGATGTTTTGTTTTAAGTATGAATTTTGGGATTTACTCATTATGTCCGTAAGCTTACGCCCCTATAAATATTTGCATTCATAGGAACACCTGTTTTTGTACCCGATGTCTCCTCTTATCCACGTAAGTTTTCTTTTGGGAGCTTTTGAAGGAAATTTATTTGAAGGATTAGATTAGAATTCCTTCAAAATCTTTTAATGTAGTATTAAATTATTGCAAAGACTATTAGTTATTTTGATCCTTGGAATTTAACGGGGGAATGCCCCTAAGAATCATGTAATAGACCTTTAATTGTCAATATTATGATCCATTTTATTTATGCATTCTTGTATGTTCATTATTTCTTGCTTAGACCACACTTTCCCAAAAGCATCTCCTATTACCGTGTTAGACACTTTACATGTAATACCGAGACTTTCATATGACTAAGGTAGTCATTCTTGAGTCTTGATATCATATGTGGTGGGCTGCCACGTTTAAGGTACTCTTCAGGACGTGACACTTTGAACACCCGACTTACCCCTCGCTGAGCGATTGTTTGAGTAGTGAATTAAACGCATGCAAGATTAAAGAATTTGCTTTCCGTTATACATATTCTGCTAAATCAATGATAAAATCTTCATGCTTTCCATGCCGTGAGCCTATAAATAAATGTGCAAAGGCACACAAAAAAGTGGGGGTGCTTGGTTTTGTTTTGATTGATTCAGTTTTGGTTCGTACTAATCATTGACTGAGTTTTTTTTCAAATTTATAAATGTTTTCTAAATCAGTTTCAATAACTACGGTCTTATAGGGCAAGTGCACCCATCAGATGTAGCATAGATAGTGAATTAGGTTGGTCCCAAGGGAATGGTTGGCAACAAATGTACTTCCAACTTCACTATTGTCTAGCTAAAGAAAGGTTTTAGAAATATCATAAAGAAAAAGGAACTATGCTAAGTTAGGAATTTTCACAAGCTTTTAATGAGTAAAATAAGAAATAACCCTGTAACTTCTATGAAACAACAACTCAGGGTTACTTTACCAATTTTTTATCAGAATGATTTCTTAAAATTAATACTTCTTAAAAGTTGTTTAAAATGTGTATTTATATCGCCGGATTCTCTAATTTAAATTAAAGGTTCTCTCGAAGTTAGTAGTTCTAGATCTAGCCGAAACTAATAATATGAAATTCCAATTAAACCTATATAAAGAATAGGAATCCATTGTTTCAGAAAATCAACTCAATGAATTTTTAAAACAAATGACAGAAAGTCTTCACCCGTTGCTCGGCAAGAGGTAGTTAAGATCAAATCCATTAGCAACCACAGATCTATTCAATTGAATGATTTCTCGATCTATCCAATTGAAATCAATCATGGATCTAAAACAGTGCACCACTCCTTTAAAAACCACAAGTTTAAGTTCAAGTCACTAATTACAAACACCCAATCAAATTAACTTGAAAGCGTATATGAAATCAACTGAATCAGGAATTGGATTCGTAATCCCTAAGTTGTAAGAGTTTATTACTCCATGGATTTATCAAAATAAGCATAAATTAGAAGAAATAAATTAGATTCGAAAGATTAATCCATCAATTGCTCAAAAATTTCATAGAAATTACAAACATCGGGTTAAATTGATTTTACCTAGAAAATAGGAGAAATTCTCAAGTAACAAGAAATGTAAATTCTTTCACCCAAGAATCCTTTAGAAAACTAATCTACGTTAATATGCTAAGTTACACTGTTGGTACATACATTACACGCATGCTTGCCCATTTATTTATAGGCTACTGGATACAGAAAGCATGACCTACTTTATTGACACGTGGCAGATTCTTTCTAACATAATTTGTGATACTTTCCACATGCACATATGATCTGTGAAAACATTCATCATGGGTCGCGTGTGATTTGTTGGTTGAGGCTCGTATAAAGAAAAATTAGGTTCGACTTCAGAAATTTCTAAAATAAACTGTGCGTTTTTGTTCATTGCTTTATTGAGGGTAAAATTGAGAAAGTCGAGGCTTGTATTACTGAGGCTCGAGGTAACTCTGATGAAGAATTGGTCTGTCAAAACACTTGTCGAGGGTCGAGATTTGAGGCTCGATAATGTATTTTCTCCAAAATGATGCTCGATCACTTCAACTGAAGTCAAGGGTCATGTCAAGGGCTTGCAGTTAAGGCTCGATAGACTAATTTTTGCTATTTTCTTCCTTTGTTTAGCCTCGGCTGTGACTTTATAAGGCTTGACTTCTGCAATCTTGACTTTACTTATTGTTTTTGCTCCAAATCTGATTTAAAACACTTTGATTATTCCTCATTGGATTCTAAGAGCTTCAAAACAACATTATTTATCAAAAACATCAAATTTACAAGATTTTTATTTGAAATTCTTAGCAAAATGAGCTCAAAATCCTATGAAAATATATATAGTAAAAATGACTTATCAAATTCCCCCACATTTAAGCTTTTGCTTGTCCTCAAGCAAATAAAACAATTTAAAGTTCACCTTAATTACTTCCATTAATTATATTAATGAGTTTCTTACACTAATTAGCAATTGCTAATCCATTATTACTTTTTTTTTAACATTCTTATCAACGGAATCATGCCATCCCGTCTCCTCTTACACAATAAGAAGTTACCGCTCTCAACAACAAGCAAGTCCAAATAATTATCTACATCTTGGAGGGTCTTGATTTGATATATTTAGAGAAAGGCAGAGGTCGTATCCAAGATATCGTAGAGTGGTGGGTGCTCTAGGCATTCGGAATTCTATGGTAGACATATGGACCATACCTGGGATCCTGAAGAAAGGATGTGACTGTCCGATTCAGCTACCGAATGTGAGAGCATTATGCTGCATCAAGTGCAATTACTTACTTAAGTTTAGAGTCTCTATTACGATCGTAATAAACTTTTTTAGTTACTTGAAGTTTGAAGTATCTATTAAGATCATAAGAAGCTTTCTAAAATCAGTTTATAGTACTTAAATATAATTTATTAAAAAATATATAAAGTTTAGATAGCTAATTTTAAAGTTTCTACTCCCTATAAACTTTTTTAGTCAATGTTACTATCTAGTTTGAGATTTTCCATAGTAAATTTGGTATTTCATCACTTAATATGTGTCAAATATAGAAAAATTTTATGATTTCGTCATTAATTTTGATAGGATCGTCTGTTGACTATTTAATGATCACACCATATCAACCATGATCGAACCACTAAAATAGTTAATATATCAATTATATATTTATTTTAACGTGAGATGATTGACTAGATGATCCCGTTGATAGGATCGTAAAAACTCTCGTTAAATCTACTAATAAACCAACCTCAAAGAGTAATTGTGATTCTACGTTAATATAATAAACATGACTCAATACTGCATTTACGGAGAATTTTAAAATTGTCCGCATATCTTAAGAGGTATAGGTACAATATTTTAAAAGCTCAATGTCAGAGGTTGTCACTGTAATTTATTCAAAAATTTATTGGATCAACTCGTGGTCTCGCGTTCTGATTTACACTAATATTTTGTTGTTTAAAACAGGGAACAAGAACAGAATCAACAAACAATGATAATGCAAAAGTGCAAATATGCCTTTACTAGACCCAGATGACCAGCACACCTGTGTCGAAGCGACCAGTGTATAAGACATTGATCCTTAAACTTGCAGACATATCAAATGTGTCGGGACTCGGGACTTCAAGGGAGTTAAACAGATTAGTGCATGAAGTTCTAGTCAAACAAACACAATAAAATCATGTTATGATGACATAATGGTTAATGTCTACATGTATCTTTGTCTTTATATGTATAATACGATATTCTGGCATTCCAAAGCATTTAGAAAGATTCAAGAACAAAATTCCAACCATTTTCACCAAGACATGTCAATAAGTTGATTTTCAAGTTATGATCATAGTACTTTATGATTCTCACTTTTTGTTTACAAACATCATTTGAGGTAATATATGCCATTCAACTTCTTAAATGAAAAATAGCTGAGGGTGGGGTGGTCTCTATATAACTTTGCAAATATAGGGCCTTTTTGGATCACCGTTTTGGTCTCGTTTTTAAACCGAATTGATATCTAACTAATATTGAACTGATACAAATATGATACCGATGAAAAAACCAATAATTTTTCTCATAAATTGATCAAATCGAACCGATACTGATCTGATACTTATAAAAAAACTGACAATCTGATAGGCCCATAAATAGCTTAATTATACTATTGACTCCTACTCTCTTTTCCTTTTCTCAAACTTTCTTTTCCTATCATGGTTCATTAGCAACATAGCTCATTTGTAAATCAAAGTCTATTCAGAACGACAACATACTTTATATTGACAAGAAATCTATTGTTACTGTACCATCTCGAATGCCTTTAGTTAGATATGTGTTTATAGGGAATTTTAATACTTGGATCAATAGGATCCATGACCTAGTGATTTTTACATGGACAAAGGGACGATGTCATGTTTGTTAGTATTTCAGTTTATATCTATTGAACAAAACCCTTCTACAAGAATACCAAACAGAACGCCATTAGCTTGCCCCTTTCACATATGGGCATTAATAATTCCCGACCTGAAATCTTCATCCATATTATCCATGGATTCTTATACTTTGATGTTTGTTGGATGTAATACTGAAAATGTGTTACGTATTACATGTAGGGTTCATATTTAACATCATGTGTGAACAACATACCTTTACACGCATCATGTGATATGGACGTAGTGAGTTTGTGTTACGTAGAATGATTTTAGCTAAAGGAATGATGATTTGGAGAGGATTAGCTGAGTGGAAAAACCAATCTCAGTAGGTGCAAATATTATTTATGATAGGTGTAGTTAGATGGACTAGGCCTAAAAGTCCTTCCCTATTTATATGAAGAATATTTATGAAAACTATTGATTAATTATGTTCATCCCATATTTTTGTTATCAAAAGATTCATTAGAATCAAGCAACCCTAATGGCATAATAAAGAGAAAGAATCCTATGAGTTATGGTCAATACTAAAACCTACTAAAAATTATGTAATGTAATTTTATTGAATCTTTTTTTTTTTTTTCATGCCCAATAATGTAAAACTCTTTGAATCATCCCCTAAATAAATATATTTAATTCTTTAAATCATGCCTATATATTATATTTTGCATATTGATGCAAGTCTCCATTTATGACGTATTTAATAATTATTAACGATATCAACCCCCATGACCCTATACACGAAATGCCTTAATAATTAGTTTAAAAAATAAGTGTAATGAATAATTACAATATTTAGGGTTTCTCATTAGTATAAGTAAAAAACTTTCTTTTCTTTTCTTCATTATTGAGGCTCCAATTTAAAAATGAAGTATAACACCCTAAATTTAAGAGCACTTACAACCCGTGCAAAGGCTCAAAAAATTCTATTGTTCACCATTGCATCATTATTAGCTCCAAAATCTCTTATGCATTGATGACTTCCAATAATATCAAAACACATATATGAATTCATAAATTAACAGACATGAACTTACTTATAATCTATATACTTTAATTTAATGGATGGTTTTAGAGAAATGAATTCTATTAACTGTTAGAATTTTCAAATAGGCTAAATGTTACCAACTAGGCTTACAAATAAGTCGAGCCGATCTGAGCTAAGCCGAGCTTTTAAAGGCTTAGGCTCAGCTCATTTAAAATTTAGCAAGCTCGAGCCAAGTTTTTAATGAGCCTGCAATTTATGCTCCATCTCTGCTCATTTATGAAACGAGTTCCAACTAGCCAAGCTTTTTATTGAGTCTAACGAGCTTTATCGAGCCTAAATTTAAGTTTGAGCTCAACTCATTTAGATAGCCCATTTTTCATATTTTTAAATAAAAAATATAATATATAAGTGTTGTTATAATACATATATATAATTATTAAATAAAAATTAGTTTTTATTGTTTCTATTATGTAGTTATAGATAATATATCATGCAAAAAAAAAAAAAAAATCACAAATCTGCTAATGAGTTTATTAATGAGTCTATTAACAAGCTTAGTTGTAGGCTTATTATGAGCTTGTTCATGAGTTGCTTTGCAAGCCTAAATTAAAACTAGATCTTGACTTGTTTAGATAAATGAACTTTACTTTGGGCTTGAGCTTAGCTCGTTTACTAATCGAGCTCGAGCCCAGTTAGGCTTGAAGCGAGTCGAGCTCAAGTACCTCGTGAATGGTTTAGTTCGTTTGCAGCCCTATTACCAAAATACGACAAACACTACTGTTATATACTCCATGTTTCCAATATGAAAGGTCTTCAAAGTTAGTGACATTCCTAATCCCCCTATTCGGTTGCTACTAGTGTTATAATAATCAACACGTTATCAACTATACCTGAAAAAGATAAAAGGGTAAGTCGAAGCCTAGTACGATATGAAACAAACACATGTGTGTGTACAATTAATGACAAACTCATATGCATTATTGTCATATGAATGCAACAAACAACCATTTAATAATCTTTCTCATTTAGTCCATCATCCAATAAAGGGATAACCCAGTATCTTGGAATATACATAGATAATATAATATACATATATATGATGTTGGGTACTCCATAACATCTTAGAGTCCAAAACATGAATATGGTACTCCCTAATATTCCGAAACAAAAACACTTAGATTTACCATATTATTTTCATACACAACTCCATTCGGGAAACTGTTACACATGGATCATTGGCTACGCGATAATAGCATGGTTACTCTCAACTTATTACTAGCACATGGACAAGCAACAAGCATGCTTAATTAGCTGGATAGTCAATTAATCCATTTCAAATTCTATCAAAATCATGAAAAAATAACAAACAAATATACACGTACTTGATAGTTGACTCAATTTAATCCAACAGCTAGAAAACTCTAACCTAGAATTGCAACATATAAAAGTGTTTAGACTTTTACATTTCTCAACTTATTCTTAAATAACATTTTGTAGGATTCTCTCTTACTCTAACATTAAAGTGGACATTTATATAAGATATTTGCATATATATGTTAAAAGTTTTAAAATTGAATCAAAGAAATAAAGTTAAAACATTAATAAAGCTTGGAGTTTTTAGAGTAATAATAAACCTTAAAAAAGTTAATTGAACAATTTTCAAGTGTTTTTGAGAAGGATAAATCAGGTTTTGGAAAAACTGTGTTGTACACAAGCTTTAACATAAGCTGTGTAGAAATTTATTGTACACGACCTTCTATACCGGCTGTGTAGGGAGGTCGTGTAGAAGGCAAAAAGAGGGCAGAAAGCATTTTTCAAGTATACGGCCTTTTACACGGGCTGTGCAAGGAGGTCATATAGAAAGTTAAAAGAGGGCAAAACGTAAGCACCATTATACATGATCGTTTGCATATGCCATGTATGAAAGTCGTGTAGGACCAAACGTAAGGTTCTTCATGCATTTTTACATGCGCTAATTTTCTTCATTCCCAATATTAAAAACACAACTAATTCCAAATTCAACCCTTCTTCAAAACCTAAATAACCATCTTAACAAATCTTGTAAAAATTGAATTTTGCAAACAAATGATGTAACTTTTAGGAAGAACTCACATTACCTTCAAATTCCATCAATCCTTTACGTTCCCACTTCCAAATCCTTTTTTTCCTTAAAGATCCCTCAAAATCTTCCAATAATTTTTTTCTCCTATCAAACCTTAATATTAATATAAAAGTATCAAAATCTTTGTTTCCACAGTTCTTTTGTTAGACAAATAGTAGGATACACAAGGATTTCACTTAACATGTGTTGTTTTCCATAATTTCTTTAAGAATCTAATGTTGAAACATAAAAAAAAAAAAAGGATTTTCTACAAAAATATGATGGGAAGGCATAAAAGAACCAAAAAAGAAAAAAGAAAAAAGAGGCGGTTACCTTCTTGATAGTTTTATACATTAGGCAACTACTCTTTTGAAGTTATTATTTAATGGATAATTTTGTCTTTGTTATAAAAATTAAAATTACTTCTCTGTCAGTTATTGTAAATATATTTCTTTAGGATATTTCATGAAGAAAAGCCTTAACCCCTCCTCTTTTATAGTCATCAATTCACTTCTTGAGCAAAGGTCTTCATATATTGACTAAACTTTTCCCTTAAGCAACAAAAGAAGCAAAGAATTGTTATAAAACATAATAAACATAAGAGATTGATTATGATCCTTAAAATTTCTATCTTAAATTTCCATAGAAACTTAATTCCTTATAATTTAGGAAAGGATTTCATTGAAGGTATCAAAGACTACTTGTTTTGCCTAAGGATTTTAGTAAATTAATTGAAAAGCCTTCTTTTATCAATCGTAATCTTAAAATACTAGATTTATTTGATTGTAGATTTAGATGAAACTTAGGAATCAAATCATTGATGAATAAGTTATAATCATTGATGTAAATCCATGATTTGATGATTAAAAATGAAGTTTAATTAAATTTTACAACCATATTAATAAACTACCAAGTTTTATAAAAATTTTGTCATTCAAAAGCCATTAGAAACCTATCATGACTTTGGACATGATAGCTAGGCATCCCCATGGGTTGCTTTGGGTTCAAAACCAGTCTAGAATTACTAGGTTGCAACTACAATTTTAGGAACTAGCCTTGTTTAACTCAGGTCGATTCTAAAATTGTGGATCCAGTGGTGCAAGGGCCAAAATTTAAAAAAAATGAAGAAGAAATAATAAA
Source organism: Combretum micranthum (assembly GCA_024138025.1). NCBI lineage: Eukaryota > Viridiplantae > Streptophyta > Magnoliopsida > Myrtales > Combretaceae > Combretum > Combretum micranthum. The sequence goes on along the minus strand of JAMXBD010002352.1, from coordinate 186,803 downwards.
CATGCTGACGTGGAAGAGAAAAATGAATTATCTAATATAGATTCCATGCCATGTCAACGTATTAGTTCTTTGATTTTCATGGTATACCTGATGAGCAACATATTACTATTGCTTCTTTTACAATGGATGGGAAGCCTTGGATTGGTATAAATGGATGTTCTTGAGTAAGCAGCTGAGTTCTTGGACAAATTTCAAGCATGCCATTGAAATAAGATTTGGACCATTGGAATATGAAGATATACAAGGTAATCTTGCAAAAGTTACACAATTAAGTACATTGGATGAATATTAGTCCTAATTTGAAGCATTGTCTAATAGTGTTGTGGGCTTACCTAAATCATTCATTCTCAGTTGCTTTATATCGGGTATTAAACCCTACATAAAATGAGAAATGCAAATTGCGTGACTAGCCTCATTAGTGCAAGCCATTTGGCTAGTTAGGATGCATGAGAGCAAGTTTAATGACCAAATTTCTTTGTCACTAAAACCTTTTCATTTGAAACCACAAACACTTTGACACAATCCAAACCATCATAACATTTATAGTTTTCTAAACCATTAAACACTAACTAGTTTCTTCTTTAAATCACAATAACACCAATAAGCCTATGTTACTGATAAAAAAGTTGTCACAAAAGAGATAATAAGAAGAGAGCAAGGACTATGTTACAATTATGATGAGAAATATAGTAGAAAGCCTTATATGGATGACGATATAGATCACCCTTGTTCTAGGACGATGTTGAAAAGCTCGCTATTGGACCAGATTTAGTGCAAGATGTAGCAAAAAGTGAAAATAATTCAACAAAGATGAAGGAGGCTCAAGGTAAGCAAAAGAGCTGGGCTGATAAGAAAACATAGGTTCTTGAATTCCAAGTAGGAGATCACTTATATCTAAAGGTGAACCCGATCAAGAGTATTCATCGGGTACGCTCATAAGGAAAGCTGAGGCCATGGTATATTGGACCTTTCTAAGTGCTTGATTTAGTTTATCGCTTAGCCTTACCACCAAATTTGTTAGAAGTGCATAATGTGTTCCATGTGTCAGTTCTACGCAAACATGTAGCCGACCCAGATCGAGTAGTAGAGTTGGAGCCTATATTACTAAAAGAGAACCTCACATATGAGGAACACCCAATACAAATCTTAGATCAGAAGGTCCAAAAGCTTTGGAATAAGGAAATTAAGTATGTAAAGGTTTTATCGATGAACCATTCTCATGAAAAAGCAACTTGGGAGGCCGAGGTCAAGATTCAGTGTAGATATCTGAATTTGTTCAACGAATCAAGTACATAAGTCAAGTTTTGGCGAAAAAAACTTTCTTTAAAGGGAGTAGGTTGTAAACTCCTAGATTTTACAATAGTTTTATGAATAATTCTTGGAGCCAAAAGTCAAACCGGAACCTTAAGACCAACATAGGTCAAAAATAAGTTCTAGAGACCCTAGATCATGCAAGACTGTGCTTGAAACCCTAAAATAATAAAAAAGAGATAACCTTAGCTTATAATTCAAAATTATGTCCTATAACCCAAAAAGATCAAACTTGCCAAAATTCATCTGTTTCGAATCAAAACGGGATCAGTTTCCAAAATCAAGGCATCGACATGCAAAACAAGGAAAATAGTTCGATAAACAAACTAGACTCTTAATATAGTAACAATTCGTAAAAATGTCAAATACAATTTTTACGACTCTTAAAAACGTCAGATATAACCTAATTACACTTATTTTTATTACTACTGGTAATTAAATTGTCTTATTTACTATTCAATTACTATATACTACTATTTACCACTATTTACCATTATTTATCTATCTCTACTTTTCTTTACTACCTATTTTTGCATTTGTTACACACCTATTTACCTTTTTTTTTTCCAATACTACTTTATATGTAACTTATCTCACACGTTACTTTTCTATTCTAAAATTAATTTTTAATCACACACTCTCTCCCCTCCTATCCAAACCAATGCCCCCTCTTTCTTTCCCTTCTGATCGTTTTCTTTTCATTTATTTAATAAACTATAAAAATCCCTCCTCAAACTCTATAAATTCCTCCTCATACCTTTATCCTTTACACATGCACTTAAACACATAATAAAACTCTCTCAAATTTTCTCCATAACTCTCTCCTCCTCTTCCTCTTTCACACCCCATACATACATCCATACACACATATTCCTTTGTCTTCTCAAATTTTCTTTCATCCATCTCCAACTTAGGTAAACACTAAACACTCTCATTAAATTATATTAACATAACATGAAAAATATGTATGTTATGTTTCCATATAAAATCCCTGTGATACATATGCCAGGGAATGAAAATATATGAACAACATATTGTTCATGTCTTGTTAACTTCATGTTTATGTTTATATTGTGTTATATTATTGTTTCTAGCACTAACTTTGTATATGTTAGTAAGTATGTGTAATATCTATATTTATACGACATAAATGCTTGCTAGTCTAACTTTTATTTAATGCTCCTATTTCATTGCTCTTTATTTATTTCTTGCTAATAAAATAAGACTAGCCAAACTCTAGTCTTAGACTTGTCCATCTTCAAGTCAAAACAAAAGGGACTTGTCCATTTCTAAGTTCTAAATCCCGGGAAGCCTTGAATACAATGTAAGATTCACATGTTTTCTTATTGCTTACCTTGCTTTATTCATGAGGTTGGAATTATTTCAAGTCTCGAAAGCCTTGAAATAGATTTAAGACTTTCATGATTTTCTTTCTTTATGTTTTTCTCATTTTAATAGTACTGGAATTTATTCAAGTCACAGGGAGTCTTGATGACAAGCTAAAACTCCCATAATCTTGTTTTAATATTTTTTTTCTTGATTATCTATCTCGATATGAGTCTATCTATCTCTAATTTTTTATATGAGTCTTATCTATCTCTAATTTTTTATATGAGTCTATGCTAATAATTTTATTCTTGGTATAATTGCTACATTTTCTTTTTACTTAGGTAAACCACTTTCCTTTCCTTTTCCTTTTCACAATTTTGAAAAGATTACATCTTTAAACCTATGCGTATTAAGTGTTGAAGGCGTTTGTACTTTAGGGGGATATGGAAACTCATAGCCATCTTGTTGAATTTCATGGTTGTTGATTTCAAAAGAAATAGAGATTGGTGATGTAAAATATTGGTATTTTGGCATATGAATAGGAAATTTTCATGTTTAGTGATCAAGGAGGGAAAGATTTTGGAGATTTTTTCGTGTTTTGGAGTGAAGGGGGGCATGAATAAGGGTAACGGTCGTGACACAAGTCGTGATCTCCTCAGGGATAGTGATTTTAGACAATTATGGCCGTGAAGGCCCGTCACTAACCCCATCACAACGGTGATGGCCGTCACCTTTCGTCACAGGCATGACAAGAGTGTTATGATGTGTTTTTCTCTTCTCGAGGCTTTACACCCTCCACCACTGGTGTGATCGGTAGAGGAATATTGTAACCTTGTTTTTATTTTTGCTTTTACCTTTTTAATGATCTTCTTAAATACTTAAACCCTTAGCTTAGCCTCAAATACACCTAAACCTAAATAGGATGCTATATATAGACATTGAAAAGTAGTAGTTCTTTATAACTTAGGAATCTAGACAACCTTAGGAGTATGTTTTGTTTCATGACAAAGATATTAAGATTGGTATTATTTTATGTGATTAGGTGTTTCTAGTAGAATTGAGTTGTCTATTACAAATGTTGAACCAAGTACGTCATTACCTTGTTTGATGATTATACTTGCTAGATATAACATGTAATTGAAATAATTAATATTTGACTATAATTTTTTTTTTTGCTTGTGCTTGGCTGGTCTAGTAGATCGGGAGTACCAGTATACTACGATAGTGCCCTGATGGTCTATGTGTAGCGTTGTCCCAAGTGAAGTTGTACATAGAGATGATTCTAGTAGTCTATAAGTGATACGAGTAATACCCAAAGTGTGTAGAGGGTACCTAACACCAATATATATACATGTTCCTGATATATATAAAAGTATCTATATATGTTTATTATGGAGTCATGGTTACTCCAAGTTTAGGTTAGATGTGGATAACCATAGGTTGTGTTGGTTAATGGCTTAAAGTTTTAAATAATGAAAAAGTAGTTGTTGCATTGAATGTCATGTCACGTGTGAATGTGTGTGATGATTGTTCATGCGTGTGTGCTTGTGGTTTTGGTGTATTAGCCTCTAGTTCAACCCTTTTTAATTTTTTTTTTGGAACAGGTGAAGAATTCGTAGTGCTTGATTTAGTGGCTATGGTGTCTATGATGATTATGGGAAGGACGTTAGTAGCGATGATTATTCAACAGGCAACTAGATGTCAGGTGTTAGATTGAAATTTGTTGAAATTGAAAAACTCAAATTAATTGCTATGGTTTAGATTATGTTGTAAAATGATTTTATTGGTTTTATGAAGTATTTCTGTTGGATTTAGATTTAAACAAAACATTTTTATTTGTGGAGTTTTCTAATTATGAGAGCTTGATTGAACACTAGATTTAATTATGGATTAATAACAGGTTCTGTGTCTATATCTAATATGGACACATAGTGGGTTTGTAAATGTTCTCAAATTTAGGGTATTACATTACGTTTGGATTCATATTCTCAGATCAGAGACTCTAGATTTGGGATAAAAATAATATTTTTACTTACAACACTAAAACAAAAGGATGTGAAATACAAACGCGAGTTATTTTCTATGAGGTAAAGCATCGATACCGATCCTCTGTAGGTGAGGTTACTATGGGATGAGTGGCAATTTCTCTAAGTGAATTTATGCAGGTTAGCCACCCCGTCTCCCAGAACCTGCTTGATATAATATTGATTGTTGACATTATACCCATTGTTCAGCATTATTTATGGGCTTGCCACGACTTCGTTTTGATCCCATTTCATATTTTTGTTTTGTGAACTTAGTGGAATAAGTATGATGAAAATTATTTTTGCATTGGGGGTTAATATTACTTTTAAATCGTTTTGCTTGGTGTTGTTTAGATGAGAGCAATATCGACTTTGATCATGCGTATATGACCAAAAATGTCTCATAGAGTTCAAGAGGTAATATTATTTTTAAGAACAACTTTATTAGAGTTACTTGGCATGATAACCAAAGTTAAGCAACTCCTTTATGAGTTATTTAACACTTTATTCGAGTTGCTTAGCTTTGGAGGGTTACTTAGCAAAGCAACCTAAAAGTAAGTTGCTTATGTTATTTTATATTATTTTTTTGTACTTTTAATGTTAGTTATGTATAATTTATATAATGTGGGATCCATAAAAATTAAAAAGAAAAATCATTTTAAGTAACTTCCTAAGTAAGTAACTCATGGATAAAGTAGTGAGTTACTTAATAGCGAGAGTTACTTAAGATGTTGACATGGCATGTTAAGTAACTGTCTAAGTAACTTACATTGTTGTACAAAATTTGTGTCAAAGTTTTTTAACCCCATTAACGTAATATTTTATGTTTGATTACCGAACCTTTATTTAATTTGTTGTAGTAGTACATTATTTTGCATTCAAAATATGATGTTTTTATTTATTTTTCTCCTCTTAATTTGATGTTCATTTAGGCAATTACTATTTGAGTATCACAACATATGGTTATCATGTACGCATTTGCTTCCTTATGATTAGAGTAAAGCAGAGGTGTTAAGGCACATTCGACAAGCCTCAGTCCGGATAGGCCGATATAACATCAGGGGCATTAGAGTTATAGAAGTAGTGGCATTGAAAAATCCATAGGCTATTGCTATTTGCGGAGATAATAGAGGAGAATATGGAATCTAGTTGTGATTTGGTAATAAATAGCATTGAAAAACAAATAAGATTTTGATATGCCAAAAATTTTATAGCTACCATTGTATATATATTATAATATAGTGGTATACAACTATACATATAAATTTATTTAGTTTCTTATTGCTATTTGTTTGTCTTGACTGATATATGTCTACATGTGTTCTGAGATTAATCGAAGGTGTTCTGGAAGAAGGCATCTTCGATGCTATGCAGTAAGTGTTTATTTATTTGACCATGAAAATCAAGTTGTAAGTTCATTTATATCTTGCTTCTATTTAATTGTTTTGATGATATGGCAGTTTTGGAGATGATTAAAAAATTTGGTAATTTGTGAGGGACAGTTGATTATTTCTTCACCTAGAAGTAAACATTATTACATTTCCCTTGTTGGTGCTCATTGAGATGCAAAAGACACTAGGGATGTTAATCAAAGTTCAGTAGAAACATCAACCATTACAGGGGAAAACAATGATGTCATAAGAAAGTTTAATAATCTAAACAATGTTGACCATTATGGGAAAAGTTAACAGAAAATTGAATTAATGAAAATAAAGAAGTGGAAAGAAGCTATATAGGTACAAGGTATCCGGCTTTTTCATGTTAAAGAATGTTATATCTGCTCAATCCCAAGTAAAAATATCTTAGAGTAAAAGGTGAAATATGAAGCACAAAGAAGAATATACTTTGCCTCTCTCTGAAGTTGTATCTTATAGCACAGTGTAATGCCTGGTTCTGCTTTGTTCCTTTTTTTTTTTTTTTTCCCCTTTTGTCTATTAAATGACTTAAAACTGTGGCTATTATAGTGGTAATTAATACAAAGTTGCTGGTTCATGTTATTTAGATGCAGTTGAGTTTAATTAAAAATTATTTTGGAGCCGTATGCATTTTATTTTGATATGTTTGATCCGGGAAGAAGCATTATATAATTATTATTTATTGATATGTTTGATTAACAAATTAAAAAAAAAAGTGTAACCTATATTTATTATTGTATTTTATATCTTATTGGTGGAAATACATCAACACAGACGCATTACGCATAACGATTCTTCTTCCGTTTCCATCGGAAATAAAGTATTGTTGACATTTGAAATGTTAAATTTTGACAATTAAGACACAATGTTACACGAAATGGGATGATGACGGATTGACAGAGAACTTCCAGAAGAATGGTATGGTCCTTCAGCTGGTGAACTCATTGTCAGGAGTTCTGTTCACATTACCTTGGCAATTATCTTTATATTTAAATGAACTTTTTTTTTAGTACTCATTAAGATGGGCATATGATGTTTTCCCGTGAATAAGATGTTGGCAGTATATCTTTATGTAAATTTAGAATGACATGGCTTATCAGATATCTTGACGAGTGTATTATGTCTTCACAGGTATATCATGTCTCTGCCTGCTTGGATTGTGGCTTTGATATTGTTTTGAAACCGAATTGACACAGATATAATACCAATAAAAATCAATATTTTATTTATAAACTGATCAAACTAAAGTAATACGTAATCAATATGTTGGATGCAAATTAAATATTAATTCAAAAAAGCTAAAAAATGAAAGACAAAAAAAAAGTAAAAATACGAAAAAATTCATCTATTCATGTGTCATTCATATATATTACATATTGTTAAGATCTCCTAAAATATGTTTTGATGATAACAAAAAGATCAAAGATTTCTAACAAGTTTAAGTTGTGTAGTGTTTTATGAAGTAATATCCTTAAAGGAATTTATGAAGTTTTGAATTCAGAGACTGAGTCAGATAGTTACATTTGAAAAACAAACAGAATTAGGACAAAAAGAGACTGTTTCAAAAGGTCATAAAGCATTATGATTTAATGGATACATGAACAAATTTTATTGAAGACCCAACACCAAAGTTGAATGTATTTGGGTAATGCATTCAAATATGTTCCACATTAGTTGGATTAATATCCATGGGGATTCAAGTATTAAAGTTTTCAAAAATAAGGATATGGCTTTCAAGAACTTTTTGCTCACATATTTTAAAGAAAATACAATATGAGGATTAGAAGGTGAAACATTAAGAAGATGGCAACAATGGTTCAAAGCTCAAATTCGAATTACAAGATAAGGATTCCTATGTTTCAGTTAAGCAAGTTTATCTTATGAAGATTACAATGAAGATAACAACTTCAAGATAACGTGATATTCAAAGTATCATCAATCAAAGAATGAAAACAACTTGATCCGAATTTTGTGCAAATAATCGAGGAACAAGTTTATCTTCTTCAAATATGACCGTTGAAGATTTTAAGATATATTCAACAAGTCAAGAACAAAGAAGAACAATTAATTACTATGAGAAAGAGCAATCTGATACACTATTCCATCATCTGAGCAAAATTGTGATATTTTACATTGTCTTTCTTCTTCGAAAATTTTGAGGATACATATTGTATTTCCATTATTTTAGATTTACTCAATTCTTGTGTGAGATTGAGTATTACAACTAGGCTCAGTAAATTGATTGTTAGCTTAAGGAAAAGCTTAGAGAATCAAGCTGAGTGCATTGTAAGCCAAGTGTGTTGGTAAAGATAACTTGTAACTTGTTTGTTTTAGATATAGTGGAACATACTGGTGAGGAAGACCGGTCCCCGGCTTGGTGCTAGAAGAGAGGATTGACATTCAAGGTGGAACCTCTATAAATCAACTTTGCAATCTTCTCTATCCTATCTTTTAATTTCATGTATATTCATTTAATTATTTGTGCTGTGGATTAAACTCAGAGAGTAATTGGAAACAATAATTTATATTTTACGAATTTGTTTTAGTTTGATCTTATTTGATTTATTTTTAATTGTAACGGTCTTAAAACAAGTTAAATTATTTTCAAGTGTATTTAAAAGCCATTTCGAAATTAATTAACTAAGTGGGAGTGATATAAATATATTTTTGAAAAAGAATTTTAATAACCAATTCACCCCTCTCTTGGTTATTCTTTTGGGACCAACACATGCATTACAAACGCTGCATAAGATGTCCTTTTATAAGACTCTAAGTCGAAAAACAATAGGCTCCAAGCGGTGGAAAATACAACTCACTAATTGGTAAATATCTAGCTGCAAAAGCTAGATTTTGTTGGATAAAGCTAAAAGGCAGCTATAATGTAAAAGATAAAACCAACTTTGACTAGTCAATGTTACTATCTAGCTATTTATGTGCTGATTTTTCATGCATCTCTAGCTTGAATTCCAGAAATGTCTTCAAATTCTTCCACGAACAATCGCCATGCATTGCTTTATTGTTAAGCAAAATTTTCGGCTACGTTCTAGAGAATTTTATGTATATTAAAAAAATTACAAATTATATTTTAACAATCCAAATAGGCCCTTCATAGGAATAAGAAGTTGGCAATGTATCTCCAATTACATTCAAAATTTACTTAATGTAAATTGATGAGGCCATAGAATGATAGCAGAAGAATGGGAAGTTCAATGACAAGTACTCCCTTTTGAACAATAGTTTCTTGACTTTCTTCAGTTTATTTATTGTAGCCAATCAATGATTGAATATAACAATTAAAACATATTATTATATATTTCCATATACTACATGAAATGATACTTCATATACTATAGAAAACCAAAGTAGAGATTCAGGATTGGTATTCGATCAAAAGGTTTTCTAAAGTGGAGACATATAATACCTAATACATTTCAAATTGTTTGTTATCTAATCATCAACGGTTTGATAATTTTCTAAATTTGAGATATATATTGTAACGCCCTAAAATAAGGACACAACCCGCCACTGTCCTTCTTTTCTAAGAACATGCTAAGGCTATGAAATACTAATCCACATATTATATAAAAAATACAACTCTAATACTTACATATAAAGGGTTCCTATTAAACAATTCATCATATAAATAATACTCTTGACTTAACTTATTGGCATAAATCAAAGCCAACATCATCCTGACTTATAACTTAACTGAAAAGTCCTATAAAGAAATCTTAAACTCATAAAATAAATAAAATCTTTCAAACTAATAATAGTTTCAAATTAAACTTCATAGATTATTAAATTGTCTTCCTATCTCTAGATATCTAAAACAACCTCTATTAATCCTTAGCAAGAAAGTGAAGTTCACTATCGCCATCCCCATGATCTACAAAGATGTCATATCCAGTATGATCATAAATCATCTTATCTTCTCTTGTTCCTGAAAAATGAATGGAATGAGCGAAAACGCCCAGTACGCTAATCCACAAAAGAAATGCATATGCATACGTAGCATATATATCAAATGCAACCAATCATATTATTAGCTTTGTTAAGCCAGTCAAACAACACGGTTTAGAACTGAATCCATAGTTCCAAACTTGGAGTAATTCAAACCTCTGAAAATTAACCAACTTTTAAAAATAGGTAATTATATACATATATTGGTGTTGGAGAATCATCCACACACCACGGCTTTTGCCATAACCTAATCTACCAGAATCGTTTCTATGCATGAGTCCAGTCGGGACAATCTCACACATAGATCATTAGGGTACCTCATTAGTATCACACTTTGCGTGGTCTTTACTAATCAAAGCCAAACACAAGCAACAAATATAATTTCTTATTGTCATATAGAATTAAGTCAATTTGGAATTCTGATCCTACATCACATACAGCAAACAAATCTAAAGCTACAATTACATACAACAAACAAGGAATGGTCATACTTGATTTCGCTTTAGGAACAGAACCCTAATTCACCACAACACATTTCTTCTATAAAATTGTAAAGTCACAAAATCCTCAAACACCACAATTTAGAAATTTTTTTTTTTCAAATCTCCAAGAACTTTAAATCCTAACAACCAATACAAAAACATTAACAAAAGATTATATTTTTAGATCATCTAAAGGGTTGAAAGAATCAATCTCACCTGTTTTCCTTGTTTATGGAATCACAAAATTTCCAAAAGATTAAATTTCTCCTCCACAATTCCTCTAAACCTTAGAATCCATTCAATACAAATTAAACCAAAACCAATAAAAATCATTCCTTTTTAATCATCAAGGTTCAGGACATATAAACTTACCTAAAATTGACTCTCAATTCTCCTTGATCACCAAAAATCATATTCCAACTCAATTAAGGTTCCTCCTCCAAAAGTTCATTCAAAAATATAAACAATACTCTAAGAAACTAATATATATGTAAAATCCTATAGAAGAAAATAGGGATCTGATTACCTGATCTAGACTATAGAATTCTTTTTAACACCAAATCTAGATCTCTAAGATAATCAGGGTTTTCTCCAATCTCCTTTCAAAAACAACAAACAAATTCTGAAGAGACTATATATTTGTAGATCTTAAAGAAAGAATGGTTATCAAATTACTTGGATCTGATCCTTAACTTTCCTTAAACACCAAATCTTCAGATTGTTCAAGAAAACTAAAATGATTCTCCAATTCTCCTTCAAAACAATATAAAAGCTCTAAGAATTTGATAGATCTATGAAACTTAAAGGAAAATTGATGATTTCATTACCGGGTCTAGATTACCGAATCGTCTTGACGGCTATGAATATGCCAGAGGATGTCAGGTTTATGTTGGAATAGAGGACAAAGAAGAAAGAAATAATAAAAATCATGGCTTTTCATTTTCTTCACTTTACATATGCTGGCAGTTTTCAATATGTATGCTGGCGGCATAGAAAGTTAGGCCGATAGTGTTTAGCCAACTCAGCCTTGTGCCCATTTGATTTCCCCTGTATTTCTTAGTCTTTTCTCACGTATTTGATCACCGACAAAAGGAATTAATTTAAACATTAGAGTTGACCATAAAACTCTCTTATTTTATATCAAATGACATATTTACCCTTCAACATAAAATATTTATTTGTATGTTACATATATTCTTAGTCCTTATATATTTGTGATTTGTATTATATAAACTAAGATTTGAGATTATCATCCGGTTCATTGGTTTTCTTTTGTGTGTGCACAAATACATACAATGTTAACTGTCTCTATATTCCTTTCTCCATGGTTTCTTCATGAATGAGGATCGGACTCCTTATTGAATATATAATTGTACTTGTAGCCAAATAAATGCTAATTTTGTGGTTACATTCACTAGTTGAGGAATCTGGTAGCTCATGGGCTGTTGAATGCCATATTTGCTGTTTAATATATGTGTATTTGATGGGTTAAATTAAATTCATAACTAATTTTATTACTTTGTTCTTTTGCAAGATGATGATGTTGAACACAATAGTGTTTAAAGTAGATTTGTTGAAATCTTCACAGGATAGAATATTAGAGATATTATTAAATTTCTTATTGATTTTGGAGTTTGTTTAAACAATATATCTGATTGACAATATTGTTATTGAATTTGTATGATAGTAATTTTAGGGTACTAATTTGAGTTTATTGAGAACCTTTTTACATATTTGTAGAATGTTGAATTTGGGTAACTACTCATTTGAGTATATTAAGAACTTTGTTACTTATGAGAATTTTAAATGTTAATTATATTCAAAGTTATAATGTTAATTATATTTAGAATTTGCTTTGTGACAAATTAATATAATGTTTACAGGTTTCCAAACTCCAAAATTATACATATTAAAACTAGTTGTTATCAATAATTATTATATTAAACCATTTTTTTATGATAAACCATTGCCTAAATAATGAAAATATTGCTTTTAAATAAGACAAACTGTTGCACTAGCTTTTATAACAATTGCTTTAATTATATGATGAACTGCTGCATATTTATATAAATATTGTTGCAATAGTTAACATAAACCATTGCTTTTCTTTGTTAAAGCCATTGCCTATTTAGAACCTTAAAGCCATTGCTTCAAATTGATACAACAACAATTTTATCAAGTGTTACAATTGGGTTCACTAACTGTTGTCTTATTAAAAGGTAACATTGTTTAAATGCATCTAATGTGAAACTGATGCTTTAAACTAAAGGCATCGGTTCAAAAGTTAGCGGCAACAGTTTCATACTATTGTAGTATATTAAAGTATTACATATTGCTATGTTTGTTATTGATAATTTGAAGCATGAATATTTGATACTGGTTTAGTTTTAATTGAACAAAGAATTGTGAAAATCTTCCAACAAAGGAGATAAGACCTATTGACAACTCACTTGACAACTTTGTTTGTTGGAGTTTTGCGATTGTTTGGACTAGATTTCCATGCTATTCAACCTGAATAAAGATGCCCGGAGTCGAAATATTCCAAGACTTATTCGTCTTAAGGGGAAAAATCTCTGTATTTTTTTTTTGTCTTTGATAATAATTTTCTACGAAAACGAGAAGTGTGAATGTGAGTTGCACTAGAGCCATTTGTAAGAGACTGGCACTTAACTTTCCTTCCATTTCATCGCTGACTGAGAAGCATGACTCATGAAGGTTTAGGTATCTTATTGGTCGGCTGGTGGAATTTTGTCAAATCATAATTAAGAAGTTAATTGACAGGATATTGTCTAGTTGGGAAAAAGTGCACAAAGTATTAAGACTTTAAGGGCAAGATTTTGGCTGTGCTTGCTTGTTAAGCGTGTGGTCCTAACGGATTCTCATTAATAGTATAAGAAAATGGCATAGAATGATTTTAAGTGCATGTGCAAGTTCATAGTTCAAGTGAAGTAAAGAAGAAGGATTGGATAAGCTCAATCCACGGTATTTTCAAAAATCTATAACAATAATTCAACATTTAGCTATTTTGATTGGGACCATTGGTTAGCTCAATTGACGTTTGATCTATTGGTTCATAGTATTCAATTTAATAAGAATTATCATTAAGGTAGAATTGGATAAAATAGTAAAAAGATAAAAAAAATTTTAAGTTACTTCTAAAGAAAAGGGGAACCCAATATATATATATATGGCCAACAACTTTAAGGCTGGGAACAGAAAAAAAAAAAAATTAGAGAGAGAAGAAAAAGAAACTTTAATTTTTTTTATTCTTTTTCCTTTCCATTTCCTTTAATTCTTGTGATTTTGTAATTTTAGAATTTTTTATATAACTTAATTAAATAAAATGCGTAGTTGTTAGCCAAGAGTCAATGAAAGGACTTATTTTACTAATGTTAAAGCATAGAAAACTTAATAAAATAATAAAAAAAAAGTTTGAGAGTTTAGGACTTAAAAAAAAAAAAAAAAGAGTAGTAAAATATTGAGAACTAATTTTATTTTTTTCCTAAAAATTAAGATTGATACAAAAATCTTTGCGAATTTACAAAGAGAGTGCAATAATAAATCTTTGAAAAAGCATTGTCATTAAAAATGTTTTGTCTAAAACTTTGAATAAAAATAACTCATAATGTATAACTTTTTCAGAAAATAAAGAATAATATTTAGTGCACCGGAAAATTGTCCTCTTTCATGGTTGTAACTATAGGAATTAAACGAGTTGTGCTAAGATAACATGGGCCACCCATAAGTTCCCTAGGACTAAGGAGGTTCATTTGTCTAGACACGTGGGAGCGGATGAACAAAAAAGAAAAACAAGAAAGAAACAAAATAAAAAGAAAAGTAAATGGCGTCAAAAGTGTGAACTATTTTCATGTGAATGATGAAATTTTATTACCTATTCATAACATTTGATGTGTTATTATTTACAATACAAAAAGTAAATATATCTTAAAGACTTGAACACATATATGATTTGATATATATAAACTTCCATCAAAAGTAAAATAAATTTTCTTGAAAATCTTAGACTGCTTTTTTTTTTCTAACTATTTTTATTGCTTTAGAGTATTTTGTAATATCACATTGTCAACAATACAATTAAAATTGGATGTGTTTGTGTATAAATAAAAACATATTCGAAACAGTTCTTTACGAAAATGGATCAAAAACTATAATGCTCTTAGACCTATTTTTTATTTAAGTTTAAAATTTATTTCATTTAAAATTAGAATTTATTTCTTTTGGTTTTTTAATTTTATCTAAAAAATAAAAAAAAATTGAATTATCTTGGTTGATTTACATGTTTGTAAACTGGTTTGTGACCTTGCCGGGTTTAAGACTTAGCATTAATATGTGGTACCATGAGTCTAATTCCGGATCAATTTTGAGCCGGTTCAGATCCATGGTGACGTCTTAGGTGGTTGGCTTTACAAACTACCCTAACCTTGATAATTCTGATTTGTACATTTTCCATTAGGACTAGCATCAAGGTGGCAATAATCCTACTTGTTGTGGAGCATTTTATTTTTTTTTTTTGCAATGTCATATTTTTTGAAGAAAGTTACTAGAATAAAGTTATTATAGCAGTTAAGGAACTAAAAATAACCAAAAGTGAAGACTAAAAAGCTTGCTTGTATAACAAGACACATCATCTATAGCTAAATTCAAACCGCTAGTCGGACCCAATGCTGAACATTTAAATTTAATAGGCTATAGCAACCAAATTGCTTTGACTCGCGTATTCTTTCATTTAGATATCTCCATGGGATGGACCCAATTTGTTTGGCCAGGTTTAACTTGTGCAGGTTCATCGGATCCCTAAAATCGAAAAAATAAAATAAAATACAAGTTAAAAATAAAAATAAGAAATATAAATAAATATGAAATAAAAAGTAATGAAAAAAAATTTAAAAACACAAATAACATCCAATGTTTAGACATTTTTCATGTGAACAGACATTATTTATTATATATCCACATTATTTAATGATTTTTAATAACAAGACCAGAAATAAATGTAATTGAAAAACATGTTTAGTTGCTTTATATAAAGTTCCAAGCAATCTTTTAGAATGTTATTCTAGTCCCATATCATTAATATTTCAGCTCAAATGCAATGTACTTGTGTATAAATAAATACACATCCTCAATAATTTCATGTGAAAATTAGACTAAAAACTATAATATTTTTAAATTTAATTTTCATTTTGGGTTTAAACCTTTATTTTAGATTTAAAAATTTTACTTTTAATATATTTTAAAAAATTGGACGGTTTGAGGCCGGATCCGCCCCATGAACTAGGGCATCCATGATTAAGACATTCTTAATAATTTCATGTGAAAATTAGACTAAAGACTATAATATTTTAAATTTATATTTCATTTTGCGTTTAAACCTTTATTTTAGTTTAAAAAATTTTATTTTTAATATATTTAAAAAAATTAAGCGGTTTGAGGCCGGATCCGCCCGCCCGCGATGTGTCTGTCTCTGTCCATCTTTCCTTCCTTTATAAATAGCATTGTTCCTTAACCGTGTCATACCATCACAAACCAAAAAAATGTGTGAAAAGAATAACACCTTAGCTCTTGTCCATCTTTCCTTCCTTTATAAATAGTTTTGTTCCTTAACCGTGTCATACCCTCACAAACCAAAAAATGTGTGAAAAGAACAACACCTTAGCTCTTGTTTTCCGTGCAGTAATCATCTCTTTCTGTAGCTTAGTTGGTGTTGCAGAGGTTGCTCAGAGAAACCTTGCAGCCAAGGACCATCCTGGTAACCATGACAAACTAAATGCTAGCACCTTTTGCTATTAATATGGGCTTAATTAAAGTTGAGAACACATTTACTGGGATTTATTTGGATTATCAATATTTTATTTATATCTTATTCATAATTGATATGTATCTTTTTTTTTTTATACTTTACTTATATGTTATCTATATCTAATTTGTTTATGAATAAAAATGTTTGTCTTTTGTCTATCATCTATTTAAAATTATAAAGATAAGATATCAAAACGATCAATATAAAACAAACCAAATAGACCCACATTTGATTATCATGTAAGTAATACTTTCACTGGCGTGTCGATATGTAAATAGATTAATGATAGATGTGGGTAAATAAAAATGTATTATTAGGACATTCTCATTTTTCGTTAAGTAGTTTTCTAACACAGTATGTAAGACTTGCTTCTATACTTTCTAGAATTTTTTTTCTTTTTTGGGCTGTTACACGTTCTAAATTCAAGTCCAAAAATTTTGCCACCTTAAAAAGAATAGCCCCCCAAAAGCATGCATCTAATTTTCTCATTGACGCTTGATTTAGCTATTTAGTCATTTATCTAATTAAGCAATTAATTTAAATTAATAATTACATAAATAGTATTTAAATATTTAGTAATTAAGCAATTAACTAATCCATGGCTAATATATATTTATTGATGTATACATATCTATCTATAGATAGATGGATAGACAGACCGACTAGTAAACTCCGGACTCGATATATGGGCAAAACTTAAATACTATAATATATTAAATATAAAAATGTATATAAACGTGGAATGATCAAGCAAGCATTTTATAGGTGGTTGTACAAAATTAAATAAAGAATATGGTGGTTAAAAAAATTACCAATTGCACAGTCTTGATATAACAGATAGCGGTTAATGTGTGAAAACCAAAAGGGATGAGTATTGTTTTAATAATAATAGATATAATTCGAAAAAAAAAAAAAGGACAGATATAAGCCTTTATATAATCATGTGATCGAGATAGATTGTATTGAATTTAACTCCATCACCTACCGTTCTAAAACTAAAAGTTCAAGTTGGTTGGTTTTCTAATTTGTTAGTGAATATTTATTGAATTTCAAGTTCCTTTAAGATCTTCAATTTCTAATCTAGCATTCTAATGTAAAACATATTTCGGTTGTTTTTCTGAGGGTTACATTTAGTTTGATTTTCCATGGTTTATATAAAGATGGTTTCTTAGACAAAATCCCTATCATTTCATATGATTTAGAATTATAATCAAGGAAATCACTTGCCTTACAGTTTCTCTTAGGTTTTTTTTTTTTTTTTTTAATTTTTTCCCTTATCCTCAATTAAATATCTTTTTCAAATCTTTAGGGTCAGGTAAACAAAATTTAATTGGTTGTGTTTCCAAGAAATTGAGAGTTCAAATTGAAATAATTATCTATCGTGGTGAAACATCCTAGACTCTTTCTTTCTCTCTTATTCCAGCAAGTAAATCCTGTGGGAATGAGTTATGAGGAAGGCTAAGGTTCTATTTATAGACTCTTCCGGGTGCCTCTTTTCTTTTTCCTTTTTCTTTTACCTTTCCTTTTTTTTTTTTTTTTTTTTTTGGCCACTGGGGTGTGCCTCTTATGAGGAAAAACTTTTTCACTTTAATTTTCCTTCTCTTAATAAGTCTTCCTGTTTTGGGAAATAAAAATTATTTATTTAATTTTAGTACTGTGAATATGAGAGAAAATTAATGTACCACTTTGTTTTATATAAAGTTTTCATTAAGTGATATTATATATATCTATCATTATTAATCGAATCCTCTATTTCAGTGTTCAAAAATCATACAATAAAATTGGGATAATCATACAATAAAATAGTTATTTATTGGACTATTACCAGATAGCCAATTATCTCTTTCTATCTCTCTTTTTTAATTTTTATTCTTTATAATTTTTATTTCCATACAAACAATGCAGGTGGCATTGTCTGCTAGTGTGTATATATATTTAACTATACTTAATAGTTCTGGGCATTTCAAGTTCAAAGCTTCTCGAAATGGATGGTTTTGACTCGGTGTAATACATAATTAGAATTTAGCACTCATGTCCGATTCAAATGAACGTTACAGTATTATAATCAAACCTTTTATTTTGCAAGGTTTCATAAGCATTGATTGTGGGGCTTCTCATGAATACTTGGACAATGATGATCAAATATGGTACCAAACTGATGATGGATATATTGATTTTGGAGATAATATGGAGGTTGCACCTGAGGCTGAAGTTATGACAAGCGATTTTCCACTTACGGCAAAGACCTTAAGAAGCTTTCCATATAGAATCAGAAATTGTTACATTCTGAGACCAGAAAAAGGTAAAAATCAAACATACTTGATCAGGGCATTCTTTTTCTATGTCAATTATGATGGTAAGAATCAAATGCCAATATTTGATTTACACGTCGGTGTGAATAAAATGGTCACTGTCGAGTTACAAGGCATATTTAGGGGTAGATACTTTGAGGTATATATTTATCCTCCAAGAGGGGATGTCCAAGTTTGTCTTGTAAACACAGGACACGGCACTCCTTTCATCAATGGATTAGAGCTGCGGATTTTGGAAAATGCCCTTTATCAACCTGGTTCAAGTGCATTTATACTCGTGGGGCGTAAGGACATGGGGTCGCATTTGCCAGTTGTTAGGTAAATTTCAGTTTAATGAGAACTGCTAAAGTTATTAGATCTTATTTTGGTAGGTTTGGTTTGTTTTGTTTTAGTCATTTTAGTATCTTATTTTTGTTATTTTTATAGTTTATTTGTTAAGAAATAAATACTAATGAAAAATAGACATTTTAACAAACCATATACATAGATAAAATACATATATAGATCAGACACATATATGATATCGATGAAAATTGAACAATTCAAATAGTCTATATAGTTGTTCGGTGTGCCATTTGGTTACAAATGGAAAATGCCAAATTATTTTTTTTATGTAACTTCGGACAAAAATTAAAAATTTCATGAATCTTAATTTCAATGGCTAAATTTCAAATACTTTTGTTTGGATAGAACGAGTAAATGTCTCCTTATAATGACCCTCACCCTAAAATTAGATAATGATTGTATAGACGCATCAAATTTAACTTTCTTTCCATGTTAGTCCCTAAAATTAATACTTTTTTTTTCCTTTTTTCTTTTTTCATTTTCTTTTAATGTTGATATCTCAAGTTTCAAAAACGAAACAAATAAGTGCCCATTTTATAACATCAGCTATAAAAATTTTTACCAAAAAATCTATAAAGTAATGATAAATTATAATTATAAAATTGAAAAAAAAAATCGATATGTCCGAGTCTCCAAATTTTAACCGCATGTGCTTTTATAAACGAACGATTTTTTTTTTTTTTTTGAGCTTTTTATCGGCAAAAACTTTATGACATTTATAAATAACCCTAGGTATACATTTGCAAACTGGTCACTCATGGTCAAATTTCAATTTAAAATGATCCTCAATTTGATTATTTCTGATTTTAAAATTTATTGAGCCAACAATACATTTGATAAATTTCTATATTATATCATAGGTTATCGGTTTCTTTATGAGATTCAGCTTGCAAAATCATCATATCTGAAATTTATAAATGATTGAAAAATTTTAAATCATAAATGGATTAAATTAATTAAAATGTAAATAAATTTATTGGTATAAAATTGTGACCGAGAGTATATGATATGGAATTGTTGTTGTCGGAAATGGACATCCTTCCGGGTTGACCAAAAAGGAACGAGTCGGGCTCGTCTCGAGACTAGGTAGGTCCACAAGTTGGATTTATCCCATCCTTTTGCTGGGATGGTTATAGGCCCTAAAAATTCGAATCCACCCATTGGTCAAACCTGAAGTGCCCCAAGAGATGTCTAATTGGAGAGTAAAATAAGAGTCGACACTTGATTGGTTTTATTGTCTACAAACCTAAAGAGGGTAAGAAAAAAACCGATCGAACCGAATCGAATCAAACCAAATCGAAAATTTGATTTTTTAAAATAATTTGTATTAGATAATTTTCAATCTAAACTAGTTTGTAAATTTATGGTTGGCTTGAAGGGGCAAACCAAATCAATCCGCAAAACTAAACTAAACTGTTTTAGACAATATAAAATTATTTTACTTGTAAATATAAATCTTTATGATGATTGATTAAATATTATATATATTCTTATAATTTTATTATGATGTTTATTATATGATGAATATTGGTTAATAATAACTTTTTTTAATTGTTTTTTAATTGATTAAATATTATATTAATCGTTTGAACTCTCTAGAGTGTGAATTTTGTTATTTAGTTATATATTTTATTATGTATTAATTTTTCATTGTATATTTTATTAGCATATCACTGTTATTCATAAATGATTTTTTGTTAGTAGATAAATAATGTTTTTACCAATTTTTTTAAAAAATGGTCGGTTGAATGCTTTTTAGAAGACTATAGATTATATTTTACTATGTATTAGTTAGTGAATGTATTATGTTAGTAACCAAATGATTTTATGAAGGATCGTGGATTATGAATGCGATGGATCTATAAAGTTTTTTTTTTTATTAAGATTTACAATATAAACTTTGTAGAGTGATTTCAATTTTGAATATCAACATAAAATTAAATATTAAATTTAAGTTTTTTTTTATAGAATTTTGATGTAATCCGTAATCCGAACTAAACCAAATCGTTATTTAAGGATTTGGTTAAGAAAGAAAAAAAAAATCAAACTGTAAATTATGACTTATTTACTTTTAGTGAAAACCAAACTAAGTCGATTTGTGCCCACACTTGAGCAAGACTACTATGATTGGTGTGAATTCAAGTAAGAGTTGAGATGAAGTCAAGACATAAAGCCAAAAGAACCAATCATGGGATTGATTTCGTCCACATGTAGTGTTCATGTTGCTGCTGCTG
The DNA here is from genome assembly GCA_024138025.1 of Combretum micranthum. Classification (NCBI taxonomy): domain Eukaryota; kingdom Viridiplantae; phylum Streptophyta; class Magnoliopsida; order Myrtales; family Combretaceae; genus Combretum; species Combretum micranthum. The sequence goes on along the minus strand of JAMXBD010002352.1, from coordinate 165,570 downwards.
CTGTTGTTGTTATCACTATTATTATGGTTGTTATTGTTGAAAATAATGTATAATATTGTTAGCACTAGTGGTGAATAATATTGAATTTCATAATTTTGTTTGACAATATAAAGCTTAAGAAAATAGGATATTATCTACAATGGCACATGCGGTTATAATTTCATTGTTACTACACTTTTCTATTTCTTTTATTTACACTATCATTATTTTATTGATTTTTTATTATACTTTTATAAGGGTTAGTATAAAAGATTCACTTGTTTGTTTCACTCTAGAAATTTTAAGATATCAAGCAAGGGGAAAAAAAAATGGTGGCAAACGTAAATTGGAAAGAAAGTGAAAGTTGAGTTACTTTTACTATTATTATTCCTTTTTGATGATAGCAGTCATTATAACGGATAGGGCTACAAACAACCCGAGCAAAGCCAAGCTGACTTTTCAAGACTTGAGTTTGGCTTGTTTAAAAAATTATCAAGTTCGAGCTCAAGCTAATCTTTTTGTTGAACTTGAAATTTAGGCTCGAGCTTAACTGTTTAGCTAAACAAGTTTTTATTTCGAGCTTGAGCCAAGTCAAGCTTTTTATCGAGCTTGAAATTAAAGCTCGAGCTCGACTTATTTAAATACCAATTTTTCATTTTTTTTAAAACCTAAAAACAATATAAAAAAGTTGCTAAATATATATACATATATATTAAGTAGAAACTAGTTTCATTGTAATTATATTTATTATATTATAAATATAGATTTTATAAATTTGCTAATGAACTTATTAACGAGTCTATTCGCAAGCCTATCTATGAGCCTAAAACAAGTCTGTTCACGAGCTAGCTCGTGAGCCTAAATTAAAGCTCAAGCTCGACTTGTTTAGATAAACAAGCTTTATTTAAAGCTTGAGCTCAACCCATTTACTAAATGTGCTCGAGCCTAAAGCAAGCTGAGTTTGAGTAGCTTGTGATTAGCTTAGCTCACTTGTAGCCCTAATAATATCGGAGATACTAATCTATCTATTTTCTAAAGTAAAAGTAATAAAACAAAGTTTAAAATTTGGATACTAATTTCAAAAATATGGAAGTACCGGTATTTCTAGTTTCATTATCGTCTTACATTTATGTTTTGCATATATACGATATATATTAGGGATGGTTCAAGGTGTCCTAAGCTAGGCCGTTGCTCTTTAGCTTCCTTTTTTAAAAGCCATTGGGAAATTTTTCGAGAAATCTTTAACAATGTTCTCCTAATTAATCTATTTTCGCTCCAATCACTAATTAACTCTCTACATATAACTGGATCATCACTTTAATATCTTTTTACTTGTCTGATAGGTATCCTAATGATGATTATGATCGGAAGTGGATGCGTGACCCTTTTGATTGGTTGTCCATTTCGAGCGACTCCGTCTTCAATACAAATGGAACGAGTGGATTTTATAAAATGCCTAATAAAGTACTAATGACAGCAGCTACATCACCCAACACCAGTGCTCCTTTGAGTGACTTGAGTTATATAAATGATGCAACAAGAACAAAAATGTGTTTGTATTTTCATTTTGCAGAAATCCATCGTCATGAAGTCGGACAAAATAGGATACTCAGGGTATCTGTAAATAACGGAACGACAGAACCTATCACTCTTGAATATGCAAAAGCAACAACATCGCATTGCCGTTTATGGAAATGAAGTTAACTTTCAATATATGCAGATAAAGGATCTAATCTTCCTCCCATTGTCAATGCTATGGAGTTATTCAAAGTCATAGACCTCCCAAATACGCCTACATTTTCAGCTGATGGTATGATCCTCTTTAGATAAGACACTTCTAACTCGATCATAAAAATAAATAAATAAATAAAGTACACATAATTATCTGGAATATGGTCATTAAATTATACTGAATTACCTTAAGATACCTAAATCTCTGGTTATGCAGTTGAAGCAATCACAAAAGTTAAGCAAAGGTATGTTGTGCCCAAAGACTGGCAAGGCGATCCATGTGTTCCAAAAAATTATACATGGGAAAGTATCAACTGCAGTCACAACAATCCTCTTAGAATCATCTCATTGTAAGTAGCTAGTTACATCAAAGTCTAAGAATTAGTTTTCCATTTTGGAGCCATTTACATGATCTATGAATTATTTATGTTTGATGTAGAGAAGCTGATTTGACATTTTAAATGGTTTAATGAAGTCCATATTAATCTCTTCTACCAAAATTGTTAATAGGAACTTGAGCTTTTGCAACTTGATGGGGGAAATATCTACTAGTTTTTCTCAGCTCGATGGAATACAAACCTTGTAAGTCATTAGTCTAGCTGACAATTTTCAACATTACCTAGCACAATTCAACCATTTGGTTATTGTTAGACAACAAATGTAAAATTGCACCAAAAATTATCCACTTGATATTTGTTGTCGTAAGCTTAGCCTGCACAATAAGAGATCCTAAATTCAATTCTTTGCATCGTCAATTGAACCCTTTTTATAAATTATCCACTTGATGATTTGATGTGCCTATGAAGACAATCAATAGGAAATCAAACAAATTAACTAACAATCTGAAAAATTGCTCTGATACCAAAATTTTGATGTGCCTAAAATGTATTGATACCAAATTATGATATATCTATAGGACACCAAATAATTGATGGACAATTAATTGATGAAAACCCAAATAAATAGTATGATACGCCTAAGAGGACTTTCACTAAGGTACCAAAATAACTATCAACAAGTATTTGATAGAAACCCCAATCTCAATATGAAATTAGGGTTTAGGTTGATAGATTAAAGAATTCTTCACTTACCGGATATTACACATTAGAAAAAATATATATATACTAAGAACACTCATAAATAATTGATATTGCACACAAAGAATCACTAGTTTTTGTACTCACTACAATCTTTTAATTAATAAGAGTGAGAACTTGCCACTATAAAAAAAAATTGATTTATAAGAGTAAGGTTTAAGATAAAAATCTTTCAAAGATTTGTTTCTCTAATAAAAAGGTTGTTCTAGCCCTCAATCAATGATAGAGATAGAATCATTTATATAAATCATAGAAACTAATAAAATTACTAAAATACCCCTAATTAAAAACCCTAATAAAAAAAATAATGAAATACAAAAGCATTATGATTTCAACATGGCCTCCAACACAAGTCAAGTCATGCAGTCTGGAAATTGTGCAAAAACTCACAATATTGACTTTCAACACGACCTCTAACACAAGCTGAGTTGTGTACTCTGATTGTGTTGCGCACATAAGCTTCTTTTCTTCACTTCTCCACTACTGTTCTCAATGCAGTTTTCAATGCTACGTGTTGGCACTCATGTAGAATTTTCAATCTTTAATAAAGCTTCAAAAACCTTGAAATTCATCCCCAATACTTGAACAAATCTTTATCTTCATCTTGGAACACTTTGTAGACATCCAAATGATAGATTTTGCATTCTAGTTCTCATCTTGATTTTAAGACATAGCTTAAACCCACAGATGATTGAAATGTTAAGTAATAAATATAAATACACTCCAAAATTTACAAGCCTGAATTTTTAATCAATTGTTACAGTGCAAAACAAAACAATTATTGATCCATACATCATCATAGTATGAGAGAGGAAGATCTTATGTTCAAACTCTTTATACTCATTTCACCGCTATTTAATTGCATGATCCTCATGATGGACTTCAATTACACTTCAGCAGTTCAGCCTATGAGCCAATCAATAACCAACAAATGTAAAACCGATGATAATCTAACATTTTTACTCTTTTAAATCAATAGTTATTGAAAATTTATTAGTTACTCCCAAACAATTTGCTATATAAAATATTTATAGGCTAAATTTTGTTTCTTGATGCCGATGGGATATCATATAATAGGCTGTCTGGATACATACCAGAATTTTTGGGTGAATTACCAAATCTAAAGATCCTGTAAGTTCTAGAACTATACCATATTCTCGAATATTTCAACTTTGGATCCATAATAATTATCTAATCACCAAAGAGACATTTTATTAATTTATTTAACCATCTTGATGTAGTTATTTATGGAAAACAACCTCACTGGTCGATTCCACTTCACTCAAGAATAAGTCAGGATGGCGTATTGTTTTACGGTAAGAAATGATAAAATTGTACTTTATCCAAGTTTTAACATCTTGTGGTGCTTACTTTTAAATTGAAAAAGAAAATTTACTGTGTCTTTAAAATTAAAATGTAGTCAATATTTTTAAAAAATTTCCTCGAGGACACTCAAACTTTTTAGTTTTTCTAAAGTTTAATATGCTTTATAATTAGAGCTCTATAACGAAAAGAGTGGCTAGAACTAGTAATTGAATTGATGATTTCTACTTGAAAGCTTGGCAGAAATCCTTTATGCCAGGTAGATTATTGTGAAGAAAATAAAAAGAGCACTAAGCAAGATCCATGGTTCCGTTATTACATCTATATCATCGCGGTTGTCATTTAGTCATCGATGTGCTCAGTGTTTGTATGGAGAATCAAACGGAGAGAAGGTAAGATTTTAACATATGTTTCATTCGCAATTGAACGCATAACTATCAATAGCAAGATTATTTTGTTCAATACGCTCAACTGAGTGCATGGTTTTTCTTACGATGCTAGAATGTCATAGCTAATAAAAAATATTATGATAACTTAAGATGTGGAAAAATAGTTATTGATTATTATACTTATCCTTTCTTGTTTTTTAGATGCAGTATAAAATAATGAAGGCTTAATAAAGTTAAGGAATCGGCCTTTTGGATACAACGAGGTTTTGCAAATCACAAGGAATCTTAAAACTGTAATAGGGAAAGGGGGGTTTGGACAAGTGTACCTTGGTGTTCTAACAAATGGAACTAAAGTTGCTGTAAAGTTGCTTTCTAAAACATCCATCCAAGGACATAAGGAGTTCCAAGCGGAGGTTGGATCAATTATGAGAGCCCATTCTTTTTTCATTCCTTCACATGGATCATATTGAAATATTAATTATTCTAGCAAAGTTATCTTTTATTGCAGGTACAACTCTTAATGATCGTTCACCACAAAAACCTTGTTTCTCTTATTGGCTATTGTCATGATGGTGAGAATATGGCACTTATATATGAATACATGATCAACGGTAATTTGAGACACTATTTATCAGGTACTTAGGGGTTCAAAGCTTACCCCCTTTACTTATACTATGTTTAACATCCATGGTATTACTTATGTCTTAGAAAGGGTTGAAGAAGGTCATAAACAATTTATGCCACATAAACATTGATACAATGAATAAACACTCCTGCAACATTAGTTAAGAACTTTTGCCTTTCTCTTACATTGTTGGAAAAATTTTAACCTGCAACCTCTTGTTTTAAAAATTTAACCATATTACGTGCAATATGCTTTTGCACATAAATAGGGGTGCAATGATGTGCGCAATTTTAACTCTAAGATCTCTTCTAATATGATGATCAATTTTAGATCAACAACCAATCGATCGAAATAGTTAAGCTTCTTAAATATGGTTTTCTTTCTATATTTAACAGTTAACATTTAGATGATATCCAATTTTTTAATATTCTATTGTTAAGATACACCTTACGTTATAGAATATGAATCCATGTCTGTAAGAACACCTCAAACCATTCTAAAGAACAAAAGCTTGTAAATCTTGTGTGGTTTGCTTTTTTTGTTAAATAATAGGCATAAGGCAAATGATTGTTGTAGACTTATTCGTTTGGGTGGAGATTATAAAAAGTAGAAGGAAAACTATCCTAGAGTTAGTTTTTTTATCCCAACCCACCTCCTTCATGAAGGATAGTGCCTTGTTCATGCATTTCTGGTTCTTAATTTTCATAATTTCTCTTATCCAATAAAAATTTAATAAGCAATTTAAATCTTTTGTTTGTAGAAACAACAATAGAGGTGTTAAGCTGGAACCAAAGACTTCAAATTGTTGTTGATGCAGCACAAGGTTTGTGACAATTACGAAGGGATAAATTGCCTTATAAAAACTTGTTGCCTTAAGCTATTTAAAAATCAATTTATTAATGCAGGACTACAGTATCTACATAACGGATGCAAGCCGCCTATAGTACATAGAGACTTGAAGCCTGCAAACATCTTATTAGATGAAAACATGCAAGCAAAAATAGCAGATTTTGGCTTATTTAAAACATTCCTAACAGAAAGTGCCACCCATATTACTACTCGAGTTGCAGGCACTATAGGATATGTGGATCCAGAGTAAGTGCCATAAACGAACTGGCTTCTCATATGCCTTTAGCCTCTTTTGGTGAATTAATAGAACATGATTCCAAAGAATCCATATTTCTCTAGGCATTGTCATCATCATCATCATTATTACTCCTCCTCCTCAATATCTTCTTAAGAATGTAATGTAAGATAATAAAAAAGTATACTATAACCCTTGATGTCTTAGTATCATGATAAATAAAGGGAGTAGGGAATTCAATTCCAAAGAATGCAAAGGTATGGAATTATCCATTTTTATCATTAAACTTATATATATCAAGTAGAAATTTGGATATCCTAGGTTTTATTTCATGGAGTTGATCAAATGAGGCAATTTGTCTGCTACAAAAAATATTACCATCATTGTGACCATCCCTTAATCTTTATAATGCTTTTATCATGCATTTCAGGTTCCAAGCAACAGGATACTTAAGCAAGGCAAGTGATGTCTATACTTTTGGCATTATCTTATTTGAAATCATTACCGGCCGCTCTGCAATCATTAGAGGCTCTAAAAAAGGCATATCCATAGTAGATTGGGTTAATCCATTAATTAGCGGAGGAGATATTAGAAAAGTTATTGATTCAAAGCTACATAGAGATTTTGAAATAAACTTTGCATGGAAAGCTATAGAAATAGCCACGTCATGCACATTGATCCCTGGGATTCAAAGGCCTGACATGAGCATTGTCTTGGCTGACTTGAAACAATGCTTAGCTATACAAATGGATTATGGTAATCATAATGAAGGTAGGAGTAGCTTAATATATTCAAGTTCTACGGATGGTGGAGCTTGTTTGGATTCTGAAGCATTTAGCATAGTAAGTGCAAGATAGACTATGAGTGGTGGTATTCTCTACTCATAAACTCCTTTTTTATTATTATTAAATTTACTGCAAGGAATGTTATATGTTTGATGTTTAACCAACACTATTATATTTTTGGCAATTTAATGCCTGAACTTTCAATTTTAACAATTTAGTGCACATAGTTTCAATTTAGTTTCTTCGTTAATGGAAAAGTTAATGCCGTTACACTTTTTTGCATTTTAGTACCTGTACTTTAGTTTTCAATTACCTTTTGGAGCTTATACTTTAATTTTGATGCACTTTAGTATTTACTTACTAATTTATTAAAAATTAATATTTTACTTTTCTTAAGTGATGTATTATTTTAAAATTAAAGGAAAGTCACATATTAATTCATTGAAAATTAATTTTAGATTTGTAACCAATATATTATTTTTAGAAATAAAAAGAAAACTATTCGTATATAAAAGTTTGATATTAAATAATTTTCTGCATACGATGTTCAATTTTATAAAACCTTATATCACTAAAAACTTTCAACACCAAATTTATTTGAAAGGGAAAATGTCAAATTTGATACTTAAACTTTACATAAAAATTCAATTTAGTATTTAAACATTAAAGTGGTCAATTTAATACTCAATCAAATTTTGTTATAACTATTTTTACTATCTCCTTAATATCATTTGCGCTATTTGTAGACATAAAATAGGTAACATATGAGGTCCCACTTTTGTAATCAAGAAGGGGAATTGAATTGATTATAACCAAAAATTTAAATTTATCCTTTTAAAAAAAAATATCCTCTTGTTCAAAGTATAAGAACAAGTTATGCAAACAAATAAACTAAAACTCGCAGGAAATTAAAAGAGTAGGGAAGAAAAGCTAAATTAGTGATATATAGTGGTTCCACCTTATCTATTAATCCACTCTTCAACTCCAAGTCAAGGACCCCGTAATCCATTCGAGTATGTTCTACTATATCTAATGAAAATAGTTTATAAGATAATACAATTCACTCTACTCAATCCTCACATCTCCTCTTAAGTTAAAGCCGATGCTACATAGCCTACTCTTGTAAACTAAACAAGCTAGAAGGCAACAACAATTCCTTTCTATCAACAATGGAATGAGCAAAAATCAATAAAGTTGTAGCAAAGAAAAAGTTCACAGTGTCCGTACAAAATTCATAAGAGTGAGTAGCAGATAATTTTTTTTTTTCTTGTTGCAGCATGATAATCCTTTTGTCTTGATGAATATCTCCAAATATATGTATAAACTTTTGGTCTTTAACGTTCAAAAAAGTTTGTTGCAAGTTGCTAGGATAAACCTCTCATTGGATATATCTATTGATATCTTGAGCATCTTATCTTGAAGTGAATTAAAAAAAATAAAGACATTATGAGTTAGATAAGATATTTTGAACTTGAACTGTTGTTATTTTTTTCTTCAAAAACTCATGCAGAATCGGATAATTCTCGTGCTAATTCAAATCATACGGTTCAAATAAAATCCCTTAAGAATGGGAAAATTGCAACCATGATCTCTCCATTTTGAAAACAAATTCTTTGGATAAACTTAAATAAAATCATCTAACTTCATATCTTCACATCCTTTATATGAATAGCTGGAGTAAGAAAATTGCAGCAGCTTGCAAAAAAAAAAAAAAAAAAGTAGAAAACTTTACTCATGTAATTTTTTTTTTTTTTAAAAAGGAGAACTTAAGATCCCTTTAGGTAATAACTAACTTTAGTGGAACAAATGAGTATATTACCTAAATATACTCATTTTCTCGGAGCTAAGCCTTCAAGATATTAATTGAACTAATCTAGAAAGAATTTGATTGACATTGAATTGATCTACAATGAAACTGTGCACAAACTATCTTATGGTCAGAAGTTATAGAAAACCTTCTAAATACGTTCGGGCAATCTTCTGGATATCTTTAAAACTTCTAGTCTTGATATTTTCTAATACATTCCTTCTGAGATATCTTCTGGATGTTTCTCTTTTTTGATATATGCCTTCTGGATTTTCTCAATTTGAAGCACTTAAAGAATGTTCCATATATATTTTTTACTTGTCACTTATCTATGCTCAACCAAGATTTGTTGAAACTTTCTAGACCTCGATTTCTTATATTATTCCTTATAAATAATTATGTCATTACTTTATAGTTTAAAATCTCAAACTAATCTTGCACACTTAATAATTCAATTAGTTTTCTTCAACCATTTTGTTATCATTGAAACGTAATTTATAGAGAATAACATGCTCCCTCCTTTTGATGATAACAAAACCCTTTTCTCTTTTTCTTTAACAACATAATTTTTCGGAATGAAAAACAATCCATCAACATACATTCAATAGCCATTTATAGTCAAACAAAATGTTAACACTGCATTCACCAACATATGTTCTACATTCATCATCTAGACATTGATCCATCATAAGCATTCAAATTAGAGAACTCTACTTTATGCTCTACCCCCTTCCCCGCCCGCCCCACCCACCCACCCCCCTCCTCAACCCAATTTCATTCAAGAGATATCTCCAAAAAGATTATATCATAGCAGCAAATGAGATAAAAGTTTGATGTCTCGAATTAAAAAGGTTTTTCCTAGAAAGGATGATGGTCAAATGGGTTTAGGTTTGATGATAGAAATTGGGTTAGGAAGGTAAGGGACAAGTGCCCAAGCCCAATTTTTTGGTTCTTCAATAGTAGCATTTAACAAGCTTTCATTAGTAGAAACATTTGCATTGATTTCTCATTCTTAGGAATAGTTACATCATCCACAACAACATCATAATCCTTATTCACTTCAACATCATTACCCTCAGCATCATAGTAGTTTTGACAAAATTATCAGCAATATGACATTCATCACAACAACTCCTTTATCTTCATTGAAGTCTGCATTCTCAGCAGATGCAACAATAAAATTAGAACTTATAGGATCATCTTTAATAAAATTCCCTTTATTAGACTTTAGTTGAAGTATCTCTTTAATATTGTCCCAGGGTTGTTTATACATAACTTCAATTTTCTAATCTATTATTTTTATCAAGTCTTCCTTCAACCCTCCATTTTTCTTATCATCCTCCCCCTGAATTTGTGAATCCTCTTCTTCTTCTTTCTCAAAATTCTTATGTTCGTCATTTTCAAGCATTAATGTAACTTTTCTTCAAGTAATCTTCCTCACTCTGTGTTTTTTATGCACATCGTAACCTCAATCAATAGAGAACCAAAACTCTTGTGAACATAAATTCTCATATGTTTGATGTTATTCGAACCTATTTTCTTCAGAGATAAAGGAAACTTAGCTTCACCAGGAAAGGATACACCTTTTTATTTCAACAACTCAATGACCATTCCTCCAAGCCTCCTCTCGTTATGTTTCCACAAATGATTAATGATCTATTTCGAAAGATCAATACTTTTATTTTTAGTCATTGCTAAGATCAACAAACCCTCTTCTTTGGATAAAGTAGTAGTACTTCCGTGTTTTGGGAAAAGATATTCATAGACCAACTTATGTAGAATTTGAATTAGTAATTCGAATTCAGTCATAAATACATCCTCTTTAGAAAAACTTCCAATACCATCAATAAGTATCCTACATATCTCACTCTTTTTCTTAGAAACCAACTCAACATCATCTTCTAGATTCTTTAACCGAAAGCATTTAATCAACAACTTCTTATTTATTTTAAATTTCTTATTACCAATCTTAGAGACCAACTTCACATCACTTTTCTTCGATAAATTATCATAGAATTTGTTTACTATTTCTCCAAGAACTTCATTCTTTGAACTACATAACATTTTACAACTTGGCTTCTCTAACTAGTAAAAGCCATTCTTTTCGAAATCTCAAAATCCATAAAAGAGCTATCACAAAATTTTACCTTCGTTAAATAAGATGATTTAATTTTTTCCCTTTTTGAAAGTGATCCATCAGCATCAGGTTCTTTTCTCCTCTTACTCAACAGAACTTTCTTTGCTTTTGAGAACTCTACTATCCTTTCTCCATTTTCAAACCAACTTTCCTTTTCTTTTTGGAGTTAAGTTTTAGGTTTTCTTATGGGAAGAGCTTTGACTCAAAATAGCTAATGTGGAACCTTCATGCTTTCTTTTTGAATAAATTTCTTTCTTGTTCAAGGAGCCTTCTTGGATTTGATTTGTTGAGGTTTCTGATTTAATGGTTTCATCAATGATTGAAATGGGTACAGAGGATTTGATTGTTGTCGAGCCTGGATTTTTCAATCATCTGGTTTATTTCATCTAACCCGATTCATATTAAACTCGAACCCATCTAACATGAATCTTCGACTAAGAGTTAAAGAAATTTCAATTTTTGAAAATTGTTTTGGAGTCGCCACCCGATATAAATCGGGAAAAAATAAAAGCTAAGATCAATGGGTCGATTGAACCTAACTTAGCTACTAGTCTGCGAAAAAAAAAAAAATTGATTTAAAAATCAAACTTTTAAAACCAGATATCATGGATTCGGGGGCTAACCTATTAAAACCAAATTGGTTACCACTTTTGGAATCTTAAATTTATAATCCATCCTTTATATGCTTAAATATTCAAATGATATATTATAAAATAATATTCACAAGTCACATTATTCATTTTTTTATATATTTTTTTTCTGAAGTCTCACAATATTTACAAGAATAATCAAAATAATAAACAAAAAATATTTTTTTCATTTTTTATTGTCACCCCGTAGGTGCCTACGTACTCGCTAATCGAAATCAGACAAAACGTAGTTCTTTTGAAAAGAATTTTACTTTGTTGATCTATTTTAATTTTTGAACTATTTTCACTTTAAGTTCATTAATTTTTTTTTTTTTTAATGAAAACCATCTTTGATGATCCTATGATCTAATCACTTAATTTTTATTTTATAAAAATGTAATTTTTCTAAGTCTTTTTTTTAAAATCATTTTATGAGAATTCATGTCTAATTTAATGCTACATGAGAATAATTTTAATAAGAATTTTCATAGCTAATTGAATGCTATATGAAAATATTTTTGATTAAAAACTTTAGCTGAACATTTTCATAGCTAATTGAATGCTATATGAAAATAATCTTGATAAAAAAATCTTTTCATTATTTATGTAAACTAAAGTATTTTTTTTCATTTTCTTGAAAATATTTTTGTCATTTTTTTATTTTCAAAAAAAATCCCTTTTTCTTTAAAGGAAAACTCATTTTATTTATTTTATCATTTTTACTTTTTTTTTATTTAAACACATCCAAAATTTATTATATTGTAAATACAATACACTATAACTATATTAATGCATCATATACATTTTTTAATTAATCTACTTACATATACATATTCATAAAATATTCAAAAATATCAAAAACTAATAAATCATGAAAATTTACACTAAATATTTATTCTGATTTTTCTGGACTTTTCTGATTTTTTTTATTTTTCATGCATTTTTATTTTTTATTTTTACTATTTTTTTGTAATTTAAATATATTAAATATATAATAAAAATGCAAACTCACCTGAGCTGTTGGATTAAAGCGGATTTGATTTGGAGCGCTAATCTGGATGTGGACCGTTGACTATTGACCGTTGACCTTGACTGCGCGGGTAGACTGAGACCAACAATCAATTTGCTTCCTTCCCCCAGGAACCTAAGTCGTTGGATTAAAACGGATTTGATCTGGAGCGTTGATTTGGATGTGGACCGTTGACCGTTGACTATTGACTATTGACTGTTGACCGTTGACCATTGATTGCGCAGGTAAACTAAGACCAACAATCTATTTACTTTCTTCCCCCAGGAACCTGTTTGATTCTAGCTTTTTTGAGTGATTTTTGCTGCGATATTTGTATGGAATTTTTCTCTCTATGTTATCCTTTTTTTTTTTATGATTCTCCACTTCTTCTTTTTTTTCTCTCTCTCTGTTTTTGTGTTTTCTTTTATGTCGTTATTCTTGTTACGTGCTGGGTATTTATAGATGCTTAACTCGTTCACCTACCGCTCATCTACCACTCACCTACCCACTTGCTGACATGTGTGCTTACCTCAACTAGCAGCTTGCTGTCACGTGTGCTTACTTTAACTAGCAGCTTACTAACATGTGCGCTTATCTCATCCAGCCAATGAGAGCACGTGAAAAGAAAAATGATAATTTGCCTCCTCATGGAATCGAACCCAGGTTTTATTTATGCATGCTAATGACTTATCCATACAGGTTGTTGGCCTGTGCCTAGGTTAGGTTCGACATAAAAAATATTTAAGGCACTTAAAAATTGCATTTAATTAAACAAAATAATTTTGAAAAATTGTTTAATTAACTTTAAAAACAATTTATAACAAAAATATGTATTATATCAAGCTTGAATAATTTTTTTTAAAATAATAATAATTTTTTAATATTTACTTTTCTTTACTACTCTCATTTTTTTTTTATTTTTCTTACTACTTCTATATCTTATCTTATTTTTGTTGTTTTTTATTTTTGTGCTATTTTTGCTTATTTTTTTTTTTTATTTCTATTTTTTTTTTTTGTGAGCTTGACATAATACTAATTTTTATCATAAATTTGAGCCTTAAATTTAGCAAAAATTGGGTGTCTACAATTGTTTTGAAATTTTTGTTGGAAAGTCTTTGAGATTTTCTTGGAGCCATATTCATGATCTTGAATGAAAGAAAATGATCTAAGGTTTAGATTCTTGTTTAAAAGTAATGGAGGTTGAGGGATCAGAAGAGCAAAAAAAAAAAAAAAAATTATATAAACAAATTAAAAAATGATCGTTTATTGAAAACTAAAAAACTTGACGGCCTTTGCTTCCTTCTTTATTTATTTTATTTTTTCTAAAGATGGGGAAAGAAAAATAAAAATATTTTTTCTTTATGTGAATTGATTATAAACACCAATTTCATTATGAATAAATTTAAATTTGACATTTTCCAAAGGTTTTGTAAAAAATTAGATAATTGCATATCAGTAGGTACAAATTCAACAACAATATTACCACTATTGACATGATCATGAATGAAATGATGCCTAACTTCTGTATGCTTTGATCTAGAATGATGTATAGGATTCTTTGTAAGATTTTTATGGCACTCGTACTATCACATTTAATTGTAATATTTTTATAGATTAAACCATGATCATATAATTGTTGTTTGGTCTAAAGCATTTGAGCACAACAGTTTCAAATAGACACATTCAAGCTCAATAGTAGATAATGCTACTCTGTTTTGTTTTTCAGATGACCATGATGTGAGTTTATCTCCTAAAAACTGACATGCTCCATGTGTACTTTTCCTAACCACTTTACATCTAGCATAGTCCACATAAGAAAATCAAACATGATCAAAATTCACATTTATAGCATACCAAATTCCTACCTTAATTGTACTTAAGATAATTTAAAAATTCCCTTAATAGTAGTCAAATGTGTTTTTGTAAGAGCACTTTGAAAACAAGCATATATACACATGCTCAACAAAATATCAAGTCTTGAGGCAATTAAGTACAATAAAGAGCCAATAAGACTTTTATACATTTTTCCTTTACCTTTTTTTCTATTTGAATCAAGATCTAACCTAGTTGAAGTACTTATGGGTATGGCAGCTCCTTTATACCCTTCATATCCAAACTTTCTTAGTATTTTTCTGGTGTACTTTTCTTGATGAACGAAAATTCCTTCTTTAGTTTATTTAATTTGTAGCTCAAGAATGAATGTCAATTCACCCATCATTGACATACATTTCAAATTCTGCCTGTATGTTCTTTGCAAAATCTTGATAGTATATTTCATTAGTAGATCCAAATATTATATCATCTACATTTATTTGTACAAACAAAATATCTTGATAATGTGTCTTTAAAAACAAGGTACTTTGAAATCATTTTGAGATTAAAAATAGACTTAATCTTTCCTACTATGCCTTTGAGGCTTGTTTTAAATCATATAAAGCTTTGTTTAGTTTGAAAATATAATAATTTTTAAAAGGATTTTCAAAACCAAGAGGTTGTTCAACATATACCTCTACTTTTATAAATTATAATTCACGATAATCAGTATAAAAATTGAAAAATAAAAGTATGGAACTAAAGATTTTAAGTATACCATAACGTTTAGAATATTTAATATAGTAGGTATGTAAGTTTTCATTTAAAATAATAGTGAATGAGTATTTATTATATGTATTAATTGGAACCTAAGAAATAAACTTTCTTGGCAATTTACTAAACCTACTTGTTTTCTATGGAAATTTTTCCCTATAGATTCTCGGGATTTTCAAAATCAGACAAAATAGAAGCAAATGCCCACAAACTCATTTTTCTCTCTTTCTTTCTTTTCTTTTTCCCTCTTTTTTTTTTTCCTTTGTTCTCTCTCTTTCTCTCTTTTTTTCTATCTTCTAAGCGTCTATCTCTTTCTTTATAAAATTTTTTAGGCGTTTCAAATATACATATATATACAACTAAAATTTCCATCAACTTAGCTCCATATCTCTCACATACTATAACCATTTTTAATTCCAGAAGTTGTCTTATGATTATGACAATGCACTCTTCAATTCAAGACCATAGAAGATAAGGTTTCGACTACTTTAAAATCATGCCAATATAATAAGAATAAAAGAGAAGTCGTAAAGGTTCAAACAGCTCATTAAGAGAGGCGTTTGACTTTCTGTGTATAGATTCTAAGGAGAAATTGCCCTTGAAACCGCCCATTTGTGGGGAAAGGGGGGGTGTGGTTTTCTGTTTCTGTTCTTGGAACCAAGCAATCCTTCATATAGGCTTGTTTGAGGGGGTGTTTGGTTTAATGATGTCTCTTTAAAATTGATACACCTCTTCATTCAACCCCTTTTGGTTCTAGAATCATTCATGTTTGTCCTTTTTCTTGTCGAATTTATTTGTTTTCTTCACAATACGTTTCATATTATTTGAAATTAACAAATTAACCTATTAAGTATCAAATCTATGTGATTATCATTTAAATTATCAATTAAAAGAAAATCCAGGATCATCATAGAAATAAAGATGTCTACAACAATTATGACTAAACTTGGATGATTCATTTCTAAAGTCCATTAGTCAAAAAATAGAAATTTAGAGGTAAATCGTTGGAGTTGAAATATACATGATAAGATCAACAATTGATCAAAATCTATAAATCTAAAGCTCAAATTAAAATTACGATTTCACAAACATAAAAGTTGGAAAATGCTAAACTTTTATTGCCTAAAACCTTAATTTAACCCATTGGGTATCTAATCACATAGACTTAAAACTTTAGCTTTCAACCTGATAATAACCTAAGAAGAAGAATAGCACATGGGTCTAGGGTTTTACAAGACTTTGGTAAAGAAATCTACTATTCCATGAGTTTTGCAATCATAGTATGATATCTAGAAGAATAATAGACCCCTTTTTCAATGTTTTGTGATCTTTAATGATGTCATTCCACTTCTCTTCTTGAAGCTAGTAACTTTCTATCTCTTGGGCTTCTGAATGGGTAAAAGTTGATTCAAAAATCTCAAATAGGCAAAATAACACTTCTTTTTATAGTTATGGCATACGTTGATGCATCACTATCCCTTGCATGGTTGTGCAACCAAGGTAGTGAACAATTGGAACAATTTAAATCTTTAATTAATGATCCTATACTACCTTATTCCCTAGTCATGCTGATTGCCAGTGCTGAACTGGACTTTAGCTTTTAGACATTCTTTTCACTCTACTTCTTCCTTGCCTCCAGCATGGCATGCATAAGGTAGTGCATGTATAAAAATCAGCTCTTGTCCATATTTTGCCAACTTCACCTTGATTTTGTTTGAATCATCTTCAAATCCTTTGAATGTCTTCCTTTAGCTCTGGAATTAATACTTTAACAATTATGTATCAGCCTTCTCTTTATAAAATACATATAAAATGTAGTCAAATGAGCATTAGTAATAATGGTCTATTGACACTTATCACGTAAATATTTTCGTTTGATATAAGTTAATAATTTCATTGTATACTAGTCAATGTCTAGATGATAACATAAATTATTTGTCTTATATACACTATAAACTCTAAAAACCAATCCATTTTATTTTTCCTCTTCATCATAAAACAACAGCATACAACATCTCAAAAAACATTTCACTTCACTTAATCTAAATTCCTTAGGAAAATGACATCGTTTCCTATATACAAAAATCTTAAGAGAAGAAAAAGGAAATTCAACCACATGTTTTCACCTCACAAATCGTGACCCCCCTATTGCCATGAGTGTAATCTCAAAGATTTTTCTATCCTAAATTTAATGATAGGGAAACTAAATCTAATAAATGATATTAGAAGATTTGATGTGTAGGAGATAGAAACTAATTTTTCACTCAAATTTTTTTTGATGTTGTATTATTATTTTATGTTTTATATTGAGATAAATGAACGTAGCTAGTAAAATATACAAAAAACAAGATTTCCTAACACGAGTCAATGATATGACTACGATATATTTATAAATTATAAAACTAAGCCTAAATTATAATAATGAGTTTATAGAGCTTGTTGGCTTATAAATTATGGTCAAACATCAAATCATTGAAAATAAAGTATATGCGATATCATTATGCGATATAGCTTAGAAAATTAATTAATATATGAAAATCTAGAACTCAAATAAAAATTCTAAAAACATAGCCATGAAATTTGGAATTTTCTGAATCATGAGTAGGGGTGGGCATTGATTGGTTTGGTTCGGTTTTTCTAAAACCAAACCAAACCATAATTTACAGTTTGGTTTTTTTTTTTTTTTTTTCTATCCAAAACCAAATCCTTAAGTAACGGTTTGGTTTGGATTATAAATTTTTTAGACCATTAAATAACGGTTTGGTTCGATTTGGATTACGGTTTAAAGCAAAATTCTAACTAAAAATTTTTCTTGTTCTAATTTTTTTTTTACATTTTTGTAGATTCTTAAATATTTCTATCATTTTACAAAGTTGATATTGTAAACCACGACAAAATACTTTATAAATTCATCATATTTTTAATCTATAGTTTTCTATAAAATCAATTATCCATCAATAAAATACATTCACTAACCAATACATAGTAAGTCATAATCTATGATTTTTAATATAACCATCATGTCAATTATCTACCAATAATTTAACTAAAATAAAAAATCATCTATCAACAAAATTCATCAATGAATAAAATGACCAGTTGACAAGACATGTTAAACAATTAATACATAATGAAAGTTTATAACTGAATAAATAAATTTCATACTTTACAAAGTTAAAAGCTATTAAAAAAACAATAGTTTATCATCAATAAAAAATTACATATCATGAGCTTAAAAAAAATAAAAAAGAATAAGTTGATTTTAATTAATATTCACCAAATAATAAATATCAAATGAAATCATATAAACATATAGTAAAATATTATTATATTTTTCTAAAACGGTTTGGTTCAGTTTTACAGATTAGTTTGGTTTACCTTCCAATCCAAACCATAAATTTACAGATTGGTTCGGATTTGAAAAATTTCAAACCAAACCATGAAAAAAAAACCATATTTTCGGTTTGGATTGGTTCGGTTACGGATTGGTTTGGTTCGGTCGGTTTTCTTACCCTTCCTACATATGAGTATAATGTCTTGAATTACCCTTCTAGGCCCAAAATTTTTAATAGTGTAAGAGAGAATCTTAAAAATATTTAATCCCATAACTTATAAATTTAAAATTTCAACTCAACAATTATCTAAGAAAATTATAAGACCTATAGAGAAAATTTAAACTTAGTTTACTCAAAAGAACTAATCTAAATATACACATATGACCCTATATTCTGAGCAATAACTTAAATACTGACCTTGAAACTATCAAGAGCTCTTAAATTGTGTCATATAAGATATTTTCCTCAAGTGGGAATTTTGTAAATCGATTTTGAAACCGTGAAAAGAGGAGATGACCGCCTCTTGCATTTCAATTTGCAAAGTCAATTTCAATGACTCATCTAGTTGAAGTAATGCATAGATCATAATGATGTGGAATGGAGACCATCTTACAAGCTCCCCAACCATCCATTACAATGCATGAATGAGGATGTTCCTTGTCTTGCAGCTTGTTGAAGAATCTTAAAAGTCACCTAAGGGAAATGATATAAGCAATAAATATGTTCTATATCATCAAACTACTTGAATCTCTTCTTCTACCATAAATTAGAAACAAGAATTAATAACAATAATTCAATTAGACTTTACACCTTCTAACTAAATTAAAGAAATGATGGAAACCAATGAAATTAATTCTTTCTTTTTAATTAAACTCCAACCATGATATATATACACACAAATTACAACTAAAAACAAAATTTTTTATTTTATTCAACTAAACTCTTATTTACATCAAAATTAAAACAAAGAAAAAAATCTAAGATTAAGGAAAAAAAAACTCTAAACCTTGTATAAACAAATAAACAAAGAAAATTTCGTTCATTATTCTTACTATCTATAAATCATTTTAGTGAAGCATGAATTAAGCTATGAGTTATGATTTACATGAAGAGTCTCTTTGCTGTGTAGAATACTAAGAAAATTTTCAATACTCATGTCACTATCAATTTGACATAGAGAAGTCTAGAATTCTCAAGAGATATATCATGCATGAAACCAACACCAAAACCTAAGACCCTATAGGAACCATGAGTCACCAAGCCTACATCCTATTATATTCCTTTCTTGACAAAGTTGTGAAAAGATCACATTTATGTCAAGTTAAGACAACAAGACAAAACTCTTCAACTTGACCCATTTTACCATGCATAAAGCTTCCCACAAATCAACATCTATAAATGTTCAAACATTCTAAAATGATATAAAACCTTAGCCTTCAACCATCCAAAAACCGTGAGCCCCATATGCCTCTTTAAGACAATATCAACATCAAAACATCTACTTCCACACACACACAAAGCCAAACTAGAACTTTTACTAGAAACTTTAACAAGCCTTTCAAATAGGTAACTATCACAGAAGGACCACATCAAAAAGGAAAGAGTATATCCAAACCAATTTAATTCATCAAAGAAATCAAACTCACTTTAACCATTACATGCATTAGGACAATCGGCCAACAATATAGTGGAAAGCCATCAACTTCAACTTATCAAAGTGAAGGTAATTTCTACCTAACTCTATGTCTATGATAAATTTAAATAAATATTTCATTAGAAACTAATCTTGATACCTTGATCATAAATCATACTAGTTGATTCAACTTTGGACCTTAAGAAAAATATAGCTAAGCACTTATAAGCAAAGTATTTCCTATTTTATTTAACAAAGGCTATTTATTTATTAGATGAGGGTATGAACAATTATCAATAGCATGCTTATGCTATCCCGCCCTAAAGGATATCCTAAATGCGATAGTCCGCCACACTTAATATTAAGCCTTACGTATGACACCTTTAATCATCCCAAAGGCCTTGATATCAGGTGTAAGGCATACGTTCATGATCATAGATGGCCAAACATTGAAACAAGTTGTCTAAGAAGATATATGAATAGCAATTAAGAATAGAAATCATAACAATTCAACTTAACCAAAATACATAAAGTCTTACAAATATTAAAGGGGACATACCCCATCAAAACAACTTAGTTCATCAAAGTCTATTTCTCCAAAACAAATTCATTGAAGTTTTACTTAGAAGTCTATGTCTACATCTAGATCTTGACTTCTATCCAAAGCTCCTGATTCAAAAGGTAATACCTGGGTAAAGTAGCCCCTAGGTGTCAACCAAAGGTATGTATGCTGCAAAAGATATCTAAGAGGGTATACGTTTATATGCTTAGTGAGAATCATTTGCACAATCAAGTACTCACACAATCAAATATCAAACAAGTTATTTAAGACGAACATATGAAAGCAACAAGTACGTGAGAAAACAATACACATGACTTACCAGAAAATTATGTGTTGAATGGATTTACCCCTCCATTCAGGGTTAGGTGTTCCAGGCCACAAAGACTGCATTTTGCAAGTAATATTTTTTTAGTTCATTCAAGCCACTATTAGCTGCTAAAATGTAGTTCATTCGAGTGTCTACTCATCGTTAAATTAATTCGGGCGACCATTTGATGTTATATAGAGTTTTGGGCTCTACGGACCTCATTACTATGCCCTTGCCCCCACCAAGTATATAGTAATAAATACAATGTAACTCACTACGTGATATGCATAAATTAGTTTAATTAAGTACTCATGGTATACTATTTGATATTTTAAGGGTGATCATAGAGTTTGTAGACATATCATTTCTATGTAAATCAAACATTGATTATGGACAATTCTCGCCATGATATTCTTAACATAAATTCACTCATATATATAAAGCACATGCACTTTCCCATTTTTATCTTTTCCTAATTCTAATGCCATTGTTCTACAAGCAAAAACATTAGTACAAGAATGTAGGAAATAAACTCACTTGGCCATTGTGCGGATAAACTTCTAATCATAGTAATTTTTGGAGTATAGGAACCCGGTTTCCACGTCATCTAAACAAGAGAAATACCCAAAATGAGTATTTCATGAAAGTTCTACTTAAACTTGCTTATTTGATTTCACTAAGTTCGTCAAAAATCGTGTAGAGTGAAATTGCTACTTAAAATGACCATAACTTGCTCATTTTAACTCAGGATTTCGCATATTATGTGTCGTTTTCTACCTACTAAAAAAGATACATCCATTTATAAGGTTATTTTTCATAAAAAGTGATTTGTTTTATGGAACAGCTAAGTACAAAATAGTCATGAATTTTCCCAAGCCTCAAAATATAATTTTTCAAACTTTGCTTTATCCAAAATCCTTAATCAAACATAGAGATATTTGTATGGTTGAAAAATCGTTTGAATATTTAGATATAGACTTATATTGTATGCATGATCTTAGTGGTGTTGTCTCAATAATAATTTTTCATAAAGCAACTTGTCTTAAGAGTTGGAAAGATTGATATTTTAAAAGTCTTCTTTAAGTTGTTAGAAAGAAAGCTTAAAAATTCTTGAGTTATCATGAGTAAGTGCTTTCTTATTATAATTTCATTCCTAACTTTTCGAAAGATAAATTATTTTTCAAAACTTAGTCTTTTTAGGATATCTACCAATTCTATTTCTATTGTTTGAAAATAAAAAATGAAGTGTCAAAAAAAAAAAATTTCTCAAGTTGTTGGTAGTATCTAATGTTTTGGGTCAAGTGTGTTTACTTTTCTTAGAATATAAGTTTGCTATTTTAAGAACTTTTTGGTAAATTTTATATCTCTAAGTTAGTTTATAACTAGTGTGTTGATTTTACTTGAACTTAAAAACTTGTCTTGCTCTTGACTTTTATTATGAAGTTGGTAAAAATCTTATTAATAAGTTTTTAAGAAAAATTTGCATAACAAAGAATTATCAACATTAAGGTTTTAATAAACTCCATGTTACAATTTTGAAAAGAGAGTCTTTATCTACTTAGTTAAATCCTTGAGGAAATTTTCATAACTAATACTTTAAAAATTCATGATGATCTTGCCTAATTTCTTGAAAAGAATTTATCAAAAACAAATTCTAAGCCTCTTTGATGGAAAGGTCTTTGCTAAAAATTTATTTTAGAATGAGTTTAGCCTTATCTTCTCTATTAAAGAAAGAATCCTTTTTATTTTTTGTTAAGATAACAATAGCTCGGTCATGCATAAATATGATTATATAGTCATGAGAAAGATAATAATAACACATAATAAGATAGAAAGAGATATAAGGAGCAAATAAACATAATAATAAAGTCAAGTTTTGAGAGCCTTAGCTTCATCAAGGTATCTCGAGACTAAGAATAGACTAGTTCCAAAAGAAAGAAAAAGGAAAAAAAAAGAAAAAAGCATAATATGAGCAAAAGTAAGAGTAACAATGGTACGAGCATGTTAGTAAGAAGTTAGTGAGCATTTAAGCTCTAAAAATATATATAGATATATACATAATAATATATAGATATATACATAATAATATTATATATATATAGTTAGGTTAGGAGCAATAATAACAACAATATCAATATAGCAACATAATAACAACATAATAACAATAATAATATAATTGAAGTTTAGGCATAAACAAGAACAAACATGAACATGTTGTTGCTTCTACAACCTCATAGGTTTAGGAAACATACACTATGGTCATGTTAAGTTACATGACATGAAGAATAACTATGAGAAGTTTTACCTAAGGTTATGTATTTGTCACGCCCTAAAGGGTACCCTAAACGTAACAGTCCGTCGCATACTAAACGAGACTTAAGAATCAATACCATAGTCATTCAAAAGTCTTGTATTAGTATGTCAGGCATTCTTTTACGACAATAGAATACATAAATAATTAGAGATAGATAGTTCAATTTGATAGGATAAGCAACCACAGATATCTTAGAATCAGTTACAAATCATTAAGGGGCATTCCCGTACTACACATGAGTCTAGATATTATCTTTTAGGTAAAACTAGATCGTTTTAGGTTTACTACTAAAGACTATACAAAACCAATAGTAACTTCTAAGGAGATAACTCCTAGCTTCGCATTACCTGATTTGGCCAGGTTCGGGGACGCAGCCATATGTACGGGAACTGCATTATAAAGAAACTGTAGGGGTATAAGCTATACTAGCTTAGTGAGTTTCATTTCCAAAATTTAATGCTCAACAAACAATGTATCTCAGGCAAATTATATTAACAACCATATGAAATTCACAGACACGTGAGTATACAATACATAAGGCTTTCCGAGAGTCTTATGTCGAATGGATTTACGCCCTCTATTCGGGGTTAGGTGTTTCAGGCCCATACGACCATAGATTTCAATTTTTCTTATTTATATTGTAGTTGATACAGATGCCTACCCACACACAATATGTAGTTGATATAAGTGCCTACATCACTACCATTTCAATTTTCGGCTATTACGCCAACATTCGAGTTTATAGGCCCCTCGTTGCCCAGCTATTATGCCTTCTTCTCACAAAGGTATAATAACCTATGCGATGTGTCTCGTATATGATATGCATGGTCAATTTGATTATAAGATCATGGCATATTAACTAACGAATTTATGGGCGATCATAGATATTGTAGACACTTCGATTCTATACTAAATCATACAAATATTTACAATAAGCCCATTTCGATATACTTAACATCGATTCACCTAAGTAGAACTCACATACACACAATAAAATTTTACCTTGCCCTAATTCTAATGCCACTAACATTACAAGCACAATCATAAGTATATAATTTAAAGATAGTGAGCTCACTCAGTCATGGTTTTCGATTTTTAATCTCCTCTTTCACTTCATTTACACATTTACTACTCAGAAATTCACTATCAAATCTCTCCAAAATTCTCATCTTATAACTCTCTCCATATACACTCTAAAAACTCTCTCAGAATTTCCTCTCAAAACACTCTACTACTACAAACACTACCACCATTCTTACTTTAGGTAAGAATTCTCTTTAAATCTCTCTTACCATGTCATATAACTTTACATGACCATGGTGTGAGTTTCCTAAACTTAATATTATGGAAGCTACACTATGTTCATGTATTGCTCTTATTCATGAATATGTATTTATGAATTTCTATATTATTATTTTACTTATATTATTATTGATATTATGTTAATCTCTTATATATATCTAACTAAATATAATTACATACTTATATATAATCTTTAGAGCATATAAGCTCATTGTTATTTATTTACTTAAGTTATGCAATTTATTTACTTATTCCATGTTGTTTTAAGACTAGTCTCTAGTCTTAGACTTGTCCTCATCAAGTCAAAATAATATTTTCTTTCTTTTCTGTATTTCTTTTGGGACTAGTCCACTTTTAGTCTCAGGACACCTTGATGAAGCTAAGGTTCCCAATACTTGACATATTTCTTTACTTAATTATTTTATTACTTAATATGTCCCTCTTATGCTTTCATAATTTCATAATTTCATATTTATAATCATACATGAACATATATTTTGTCTCAACAAGATAAAGAAAGAAAAAGGTTTCTTTAAATAGAAGTTCTTTTCAAAATAAATGTTATCATGAAAGAAATGATTTTCTATAAAAATTTAAGAATCTATCTTAGTATATCTTTTCTAAGAAATCTAATGGAGCTCATAATAGAATTTAGAAACCAAAGAATGTAGGAATTCTTAGATAATACACGCTTACACCTTACAAAATTGTAAAGTGGAAAAGTATTCTTTAAAATTAAAAATTTCAAGTTCTTGTTTAAAGAAAAGTTTTACTAAACTTTACTTTTTCATCAATACTTTGAATATCAAATAGACTAGCTTGACAAACATCAAGAAATTTCCTTTCATAAAAATAGAATGATCTTAAGGAACAAAATTAATGAACAACTTAGGAAATCATTTCTTTAAATGTAAGAAAATATATAATTAATAGATTTTTACTACTTTAAAAAAGTATTAGAAACTAAGCTATAAGGAATTTAGAAAAACGAAAAATCATTCTTTTGAAATTTAAAAGAATAAGGAAATGGAATTAAGGAAAAGAAAATACTCATTTAAAATAACTTAAGAAATTTTCTAGCAAGCTAAGTAGAAATTTTCAAAAATTTTACTTTTCCAAAATTTTTAGAAGACTTTGCTTTTACAAAAATTCATGGTTGAGATAACTTCATTAATTTCATGTAGTAGATATGAGTCAATGAATATATATATATATATACACATTTTAAAGGTCTTTCCAACCATTATAATATCTATAACTTTGATATAAGTTTTTGTAAAAAAAAGAAAAGGTAAGTTTTGCAAAATTCGTGGTGAATCTGATCACCACTGTTTCGTAGCTTAAATGACTAAGTTTGATGAAAACAGTTTTAGAAATGGATAGATCTTTTTGAATAGGTAGAAAACGGTATATTATATGCGCAATTCCAAGTTAAAATGACTAAGTTATGGCCGTTTTGAATTGGAATTATCTTCTATATAGATTTTGATAATCTTATGAGATAGTTTTTGATAAGTATCATAGAATTAACAAGAAATAATCATTATGGGTATTCTTCTTGAATAGGTGATCCCGAGAGGGAGTGTTCGTACTTGGAAGGTTATTTCGATTAGTGGAATCACCGATCGACTCATTCTTAAAAAAAGAAGTATTATCATGGCCAAATGAGTCTACTCCCCTTATTTTCCATGCTTATGTTTGTGCTTGCAAAATTAGTTGCATTAGATTTAAGGGAAGATAAAATGGAAGTTGTATGATAATATGTTGAAAGAATATTAATTATATCGGAGCATGAAATGCTTGCAATAAATTGTATGCTTATTATCGCGTTAAAGTATTTGAAATTGGTTGATCATTTATAAGAAATTAAAATATAACAACTATGCTATAATTAAAAATTTATTCATGCACTTCATATGTTTAGTCACATTGCATTTGCTATTATGCAATTGGTGGGATAAGTGTATGATAGTGGTGGTAGGCATAACCAATATATTATGTATGTGGCGAGTAGGAGCCGATAAAAACTATATAAAATTGGTGGCTAGTAGGAGCCGATAAATACTACATAAAATTGGTGGCTAGTAGGAGCCGGTAATAACTACATGTTTTGATGGCGTATAAGAGCCGGTAAGATCTGTAATAATATTTTTAAAAGAAGTAATGACCGTAATGGGCCGAAATACCTAACCCCGAATGAAGGGCGTAATTCATTCAACATATTATTCTCAGAAAATCATATATCTTGTATGCTCATGTGTTTGTTGCATCCCATTTGCTTGTTTAATAAACTTGATTGATATTTGTTTCAAGTATGAATTTTGGGATTTACTCACTAGGCCCATAAGCTTATGCCCCTATAGATATTTACATTCATAGGAACACCTATTTTTGTACCTGAGATCTCCTCTTGTTCGTGTAAGTTTTCTTTTAGGAGCTTTTGAAGGAAATCTACTTGAAGGATTAGAATAGAATTCCTTTAAAATCTTTTGATGTAGTATTAAATTATTGTAAAGACTATTAGTTATTTCGATCCTTGGAATTTAGCGGGGGTATGCCCTTAAGAATCATGTAATAGACCTTTAATTATTAATGTTATGATCTATTTTATTTCTAGATTCTTGTATGTTCATTTTTACTTGCTTAAACCACACTTCCTAACAGCGTCTCCTATTACCGTGTTAGACCCTTTACATGTGATACTGAGACTTTCGCATGACTAAAGTAGTCGTTCGTAAGTCTTGATATTATATGTGGTAGACTACCAAGTTTATAGTACCCTTCGAGGCATGACATAAATAAAAACAAAGAAAAATAAGTTCAAACATATCCAAAACAAATTGAACACTTGTTTTACTAATTAAGTATAACTTAAATATGATTAAGTGATTAATTATGCATTCCATTTTCTCATCAAAACACACTTTGAACACCATATGTTTAACATGATGGAGAGTCTGATATTTACTATAGCACGCATGATTATCAAAGACGTTTTGGGGTAAGGCCATACTGGTAGTTGTTCATTTGTGAACCTTTTAGTGTATATCCCTATACAATTTGATACTTCTAAGAGAGTATGGTTAGAAAAGATGGCTCCTATGATCATTTGTGGGTGTTTGACTACAAGCCTTTATTCTATTCCAGAGGATGAAATATCAAAACTTGATGTTGAAACATGATGGTGTGTGCTCATTGGTTATAGTTAAGATCAACTTGATTACGTAATTTATGATCTAGTTTAGAAGAGGCTTATAAGAAGCTATGATGTGGTTTTTGTTGAAGATGAGACCATTGATGATATAGAGAAGGTTTAGAAGGATGCTTCTGAATCCAATAGTAGTACAATAAACTTAGAGATAATCCCTTTAGCAATGGTGTCAAGAGAAGGTAAAGATAAAACTTAAAATGACTAACCTGAGATGGGTGTTTCAAGTGCTCTCGTTGAACTTCCATTAGATGATTTTAATGATGATGTTGTTCATGATCAACCACTAGCTCTAGTGGGTTCTCCAAAACTAAAGAGATCTAATAGAGTTCGATAACTTTATACTAGATCCCTTGTAGATTTAATTGATGAAGGGAAACCATAAGGTTTTGAAGAAGCAATGGATGATGAAGATAAAATGTAAACCCCTAAATTTTCAAGTACCAATTCATGAAGTTGACTTAATTAAAAATTCAGTTCATGTTTCCAAACTAGCAATAGTGGACTTGAATTTAATTTACTAACTGAATAATTCCTTGATTCATGATAAGAATAATATTGAATGTTTGGAAATGAATATCATGCCATAGGAACTTTAGAATAAAAATAATAGGACCTTTAGTTGAATTAAGTTAATTGACTTCTTAGTTAAGGCTTCATGTATTTAATTAAAACCTAATTTAATTAATTTGATCTATTTCTTCCTTTCTCTTCTCAATTCTGCTTTCTAAATTCCTACATGAAAATAACATAACAAGCTTTTTGCTTCAAATCAAACTCACATAGTGTAACACAATTACATTTCCTGTACTTAGTTTCAACAAGTTAATAGAACTTCGCATGAATTAGCAAGCTGGGATTGTGGACAAAGGTAAACTCGAGCCAACAAGCAATACTTACAAAGCCCTCATAAGTGCTCCATGACCACTTGAAAAGCTAATAGGGGCATAAATGAGGGCTACTATAAGTGTATGTCATGCCTCAAAGGATACTCTAAGTGTAGCAGTCCGCTACATATGGTATTAAAGCTTAAGAATGACTTTCCAAAGTCATGTGCAAGCTTCGACACCATATGTAAAGCGTCCATCATAGAAATAGGAGACACATGTGGGATGTGTAGCTCGAGAAAGTAAATTTAGCATACAAGAATCTAATAAACATTTAACTTCAAAATTATAGAAATTTGGTCTTTACATCATCTTAGGGGCATTCCCCCGATAAATCTCTAAGGATAAAATATTGTCTTAGTCTTGCATTAAAAACAACACTAGAATCAAAAAGATTTTAAAGGAAATCTATTCTGAGATCATCAAAAGGATTTCTCCCAAAAGCTTCCCAAAAGTATAATCTCACTCAAATATATAGAGACCTCAAGTATAAGAGAAATTGGTCCTGCATCAACAAAAATCTATTAAGGTGTAAGCTTAACTAGCTTAGTGAGAGTATTCCTGGATTAGCATACTCGAATCAAGAAAATTAAACAAGTTATTAAACATGCATGTGAAATACATAAAAAATGTAGCCAAGCAAATACATATGATCAGCCAGAAATCATATGTTTGAATGAATTTATGCCATCCATTCAGGGTAGGTGTTTTAGGCTCCTTAAAACCTTGCTTTATAATCCAATCATGTAACTCTTTCATGCTCCTACTCACTCCATCCTTAAATAGTACTTTTGGGCTTCTATTCGCCCATCCTTAAGTGGTTCTTTAGGACTCCTATTCATCTATCCTTACAGACATTGTAGGTCCCTACGACTACGACTACCACTACTACATGCTTGTCCCACTGAGGGCATAATAGCTAATGCAATGTGACTCACTTCGTGATATGCATGAATCAATTAGTATAATTCTTGACATATAATTAAGGTAAGTTAAAGGCAGTAATAGAATTTGCAGACACTTCATCATATAATAGAACACGAATTGAATTGACAACAGTTCATGCCTCAATATGCTTAGTATTCTTTCAACCAACATTATCATTCATATTCCATTTTCATCTTTTCCCTACTTCTAATATCTTTAGCTACAAGCACAAACAAGTACACAAAAATAGGAGATAAACTCACTCAGCCATTATTGCCAAAATCCTTCACTCGTAGTAGTCCTCTAAATATGGATCCTCCAAAGCTCTGTCACCTAAATGAAAGAAATATCTGAAATGAATATTTCATGGAAGTTCTATTTTAAATTTTTTAATGCTATTTCATTATTTTCATCAAAATTTGGGTAAATGAAAATTTCAACTTAAAATGGTCATAACAAATTTCACATATTAGATGTCATTTACTACCTACTCGAAAAGATATATATATATATATATATATATTTCTAAGGCAATTTTTAACATTTAAAGATATTTGGGTTAAAAAATGAGTCAGTACAGATTTAACACAAAAATCCCAACCTTTAAATTTTAATTTTCTAAATTTTACTTCATCCAAAATTCTATGACAAACACATAGATTTATATAGTTGAAAAATTCTTCAATGTAGACATGTACTCATATTATATGCGTGACTCTAGTGATGTTGTCCCAACAATAACTTCTCATAAAAAAATTTACTTAAGATGGTTGAAAATGAAGTTCACGAGATTTCTTTTTAAGTTGTCGGAGGAAAAATTAAAATTTTGAGTTTATTACTAAATGCCTACTCATTTAAAACTATCATTTTTATATTTTCTTAACCTTATAAAGATAAATTCATTTCTTAAAAACTTGGTTTTTTGAGTTGTCTACTAATTTTAGATTTTTCTAAGTGGTTGTTTAATTAGTGGTTTGAATCTAAACTTGACTAGAAAGACTTGCTTTATTCTTGGTGCTTTTCAAGGTGTTCGCATAAGCCTTATAAATGTGATTTTAAGAGAATATTGTATAACAAAAATTTATCAACATTAAGATTTAATAATAAATTTATTTTAGTATTGTAAACCCTAGATTTTTATGCCAAATCTTAACCTCAATACCCTAGAACCGAAAGTCAATCAGAAACCTTAAAGTGAACAAACCTTAGAATTTAGATTTAGTAATCCTGTGCTCTTAAACCCTAAACAATAGAATTGAGATAATTTTAGATAATAGTTCGTAATAATATAGGAAACTTTAAAATATCATATTCGCAAATTTTTTATGTGCTTCGGATCTAAATGGGATCAGTTTTCAAAAATCGTGCCTTAGTACATTGGACAGTAAAAATATTTTGATAACATCGTTAGATTCATAATAATATAAGGAATTAAAAAATATTAGCTTTACAATTTTTCGGTATCTAAAAATATCAGATATCGTATTTATATGCGTATTTTCTTTACTACTGATAAATTATTAGTCATGTTTACTATTCATTGTCCTCTTCTATTATTCATTACTATTCATCAATCTATAGTTTTTCTTATAACCTATACACCTATTTTCTTACTTTTTACCTTTTTCATACATCTTAAATCAAATCATATTTTACATAATACTTACTTTTCTTTACAAAATATAAATTAAATAATTTTCTTTCCCCCCTTTCTACCCCAAAATTGGCGCCTTCACCTTTGTCTTCATCTCTCTAATTTTCTTTTTTATTTTATATTATTACACTCGATTTCTCTCCATCTTCAACTATAGATAGTCCTTGCCCCTCCCCCTCTACTTCTTTCACACATCCACTCTTACATAACAAAACTCTATCAAAATCTCTCCACAAATTTCTCTCTACTAAAAATCCTCTCAATTCTTTCCAACCTTCTTTCCTCTACATAAAAACTATAAACCCCTAATTTTTAGGTAATATCAAGTTCAAACCCTAAACCGAAAAGTCAACTAGAAACCTTAAGTCAACAAATCCTTAGAGAATCCTAGCTGTTTAGATACGACAACCTCGTGTTCCTAAGTTAAGAAGTTGAAATACGAGTGAAGAGTGTAGTTTGGTTTGTAATAATATAAGGATGCTTAAAAATATCTGATTAGTAAATTTTTGGCCTATTTCGAACCCGATTGGATACATACTTTGAAAAGCGTGTCTCGAGGCTCGAGATATAAAAAATATGTTATTAGTACCGTTGGATTCGTAATTTCATAAGATTTCCAAATATATCAATTATATAATTTTTCGGATTATAAAAGTTACAGTTATAGTCTTTTATCGTATTTTCATTACTACCGGTACTTTAATTGTCTAATCTACTTTTTGATTTCTTTCACACTATTCATCAAGTACAACTACCCATAATCTATTTCTTATATCCTTACATCCTATTTCTTACAATTTACCTTTCCAATACAACTTTTATTACTTAAATTACTTATTTAATTTTGAAACTTACATAACACAACACACATATCTCTCTCTCTCTCTCTCTCCCCCTTTAATCCCAAAACCAATGCCCCATGTACCCTCTCCCTCTCTCCAATTTTTCTTTATTTTTCTTTTATTCAATTAAAACAAACCCTAATCTCATTTTCTATAAATACCCCTTTATGCCTTCACCATTTCGCTTTCTTTCTTTCTTCATTTTTACTTTTGGAAAAGAAATTTACAAAACTCTCTCCTCCTCTCCTCTAAATGCCATGAGCCTCCTTCTCTCTACACACACACACACTTTAGTTTTCTTCAAGTTTTCTTGTTCCAAACTACTAATAGGTAATAGATCTACACTTTACCATCTTAAAATCAAGTAATGGTAAGATCATTCATGTGTGATTTCACTCAAAAATCCCCATGAGCTTAAGCTAGGGATGTGGAAACACTTAAACATGAGATCCTTACCATCACAATGTTATAGATCTTATTATTTATGTTGTTTTGTTATTATTTTACTTTATTTATTAAGTTATGTTGTTATTATTAATGTTTTGTCCATGTATTCATCATTTAACCATATCCACATAATGATCATAGTGTATATGCATTTATGACTAGTGTAATAAACTAGATCTAGTTGTTTTGAGTTCATAAATGCCTTAGGTTTTTGTTTTATGTGCATAAAGGACTTATAGTAGCATGATAATAGTAGGAAAATGTTAAAAAGCTTAAGATCTATTTTGGTTTCAACAAAAATGGATTTTTGAAATTCGGATAAAAAAGGAACCACAATTGGAAAAGCTATTTTTCAACTTCAAAATGAGTATTTTGAATTAAAATGAAAGGCTTAGGGAATAGGAATCATAAATGAGTGATTTTGATGAGTAAAGCTTAAATCTACTAAAGGATATTTTCAAAACAAGAAAAGTTGATGAAAATTATATTAAAATTTTGTTTCAATCTCAATAACCAACTTGAAATTTGTAATAAGGAAAGCTTGAGGTGTAAACACCTATTTTTCAATCCCAAAACAAGATTTTTATTAAGGAAATGGAAGCCTTAAAGAGTATGTTTGATTAGGAGATAATTTTTGAAAGATTAAATGAGTTTTGCAAAAGAAACAACCCCAAATATGAATTTCAAAATTCGGATTTGAAAATGACCTCAATTTAAACACCTATTTTCAAATGCCAAAATGAGGATTTTAATGAAAAAATAGAAATCTTAGGGAATACATTGTAATAAATGCCTAATTTTGACAAGGATAAATGAATTTTATCAAAGTATAATCCTAAAACAAGGAAAGGTTTCAAAGTATAGATTAAACAATGTTTTTATTCCTTAAAAATTTTGTAAAATTCATAACTAGGTAAACCCCTATGAAAACATCTATTTTCCAACTCGAAAATGAAGAATCTTATTAAAATAATGAAGGTGTTAGGCATATAGGTCATCAAGATTGAGTTTTGATAAAAGCAAGTGTGATTTTGCAAGAAATAGAACTAGTTTCCTCAAGTCTAGTAATTTCAAAAGTTTTGCAAAGCAAAAAGTTTTCTAAAGGAATTCTTGATATCATATCATTACTGGTATACATATAGATAGTTCATCTCATAACATTCATGATAATGGCTTGTAGGTATTGCATATACACATAATGCACTTGGTAGAAACAAAGTTAGGAAAATAGTGTCTTATACATCCTATTAAGCATTATCTAAGTACATGAGGAAATAGATTTATCAATACCCATGAATCATGCATGATATTGAGTTATATACGTATATAAAAGAGTCTTTCAAGATATAATGATAGCTAAGTATCTATCAAAGCTTTGGAATGATGCTTGGTTTGAAATTAAAAGTTGATTTGTGGGTTGAAAATTTCGTGTAGCATTTTGTACCTTACTGTTCAGGGACCAAATGACCTAGTTTGATGGAAATAACATTAGAAATAGATATCTCTCATGGAATAGATATAAATCGGTATATAATATGCGAAATTCCGAGTTAAAATGACCAAGTTATGATCGTTTTAAGTTGGAATTTTCTCTTAGACGAACTTTGAAAAACTTGTTAGAATAGAATTTATAAGTTCAATCAAACTTCATAGAAACACTCATTGGAGTTATTTCTTTTGATTAGGAGACTTGGGAGACAGACTAGACCTTCCCAAAGACTATTACGATTAAGTGGATTTTTGCACCATGGCAAAGTGAGTTCACTATATTTAAATTATATGCTTATGATTGTGCTTGTAATGATAGTGGCATTAGAATTAGGGCAAGATAAAATTGCAATGTGTATGCGAATTCTATTTGGGTAAATCGATGATGAGAATATTGAAATGGGATTGTTGTAAATACTTGTATGATTTAGTATAGAATTGAAGTGTCTGCAATATCTATGATCGCCCATAAATTGTTAATTAATATTCCATGATTTTATAATCAAATTGACCATGCATACCGTATGTTGAGTCACATTGCATTTGTTATTATACCTTTGTAGGAAAAAGGCATAATAGCTAGGCAACGAGGGGCCTGTAAACTTGAATGCTGGCGTAATGGCCGAAATTGAAATGGTAGTGGTATAGGCACTTGTATCAACTACAAAAAATTGTGAGTGGGTGGGCACTTGAATCAACCACAATGTAAATGAGAAAAAAAAAATTGAAATCTATGTTCATATGGGCCTGAAACATCTAACCCCGAATGGAGGGCGTGAATCCATTCAACCTGGAAAGTTTTATGTATTGTATGCTCATGTGCTTGTGCATTTCACATGATTGATCATATAACTTGTTTGCCCTATTGTATGTCGAAGTATTTAATTTGGGAGTGAAACTCACTAAGCTCGTACTCTTATGCCCCTATAGTTTCCTATTACAATATGATTATTTATGACTAACTCCGAGAGGCCAGTTTTTGCAGGTATATCTTTTGGAAGTTAAGGAGTTTTTTGAAGAAGTCAGGACCTAAATGTTAGGCATAGACTTCTAGTTAAATCTCTTTAATCTTATATATGATATGTTGTTGTAAGAGACTTTTGCAAACCTAAGGACTCTTAATATTTTGACGGGGGTATGCCCCTTAGATCTTTGTAATAGATTAATCTTGATTATAAATGTTATGATTTATATTCTTATCGCTAGGTATGTCTCCTTAAGCTATCTCGATTCAAAGTATGGCTCCCTATATATTGAACGTGAGCCTTACATTCGGTGTCTAAACTCATGGAGTGACTAAGGTTGTCACACTTGAGTTTAAATATCAAGTGTGGCAGACTGTCGCAATTAGGATACCCTTTGAGACGTGACAGTTTAAGTTGGTATCAGAGCATGGTTAAGAGTCTACAATCATAACTTTAATTAATAGACTTAAGGATGAATAAAAAGAAAGACTAAGATAGGTAAGAATAAAATAAGGAAGGCTTAGATAAGAATAACATGGGTAGTATAGGTTTTATAATTCTAATCCTTTCTTCTTTTGTGAATAGCTTACTCTTGGTGAAGCCCGCATAGCAGCAAGGGAAATGCGTAAGCAACCTGATGAGTCTTTGGTTGAATACTATCTTGTGCGAAGAATTTGCTTTAGCTGGCCGCCCTAGGTTAATCCATGAGATGTTTAATTTGTGGAAAAAGGGTTTGATGAACACCGAGTGGCATAAGGTAGTGATTGACATAGAATACTGCCCTATAAAGAGGAAATGTTGGTCGGAGCTTGAAGTGATTTATGCGTTAGAAAGGATTGTTGTTTATAAGTTAGGACAACCTGTGTTGCAAGAAGCTACTTTTGTGTTAAGGAATGAAGGAAAACCGACTTTTATCTATTTTCAAACTTGGAACCTAATTAGATATCTGTTTATTTATGCTCATGACTTGTTAGGGGATCACACTGATTGGCTTCAAGCGGTTGCTCAAAGTCACTTCTTTTGGTGGGGAGTGTATGAGGAAATACTACCTCTACTAGCTGATATGGCCCAGCCTCCTCCACCTAGCCAAATTGGTTACCAACCCCACGAGAAGAAGTAGATGAGATAGAGGATGAGGTTGTTACTCCATCTGAAGGAAATGAGGATAAAGAAGGAGAAGAAGTAGTTTACAAAAAGAAAATATGAGGACTTAAGGAAGGAAAGGAGACCTATGTTTTGACCCACAAGTCCAAACTAAATTTTGTAGTTACAACCTTGAAAGATAGGTCATAGTAGCTTTTTTTGTTCCAGGATGTTGTCTATGGTTGTTGCTTGTTATGTTGTTTTGAATCGTTATGCTTTGTTTTCAATTCCAATGTAAAAGTCCTTGTACCTGCAGTTGAAGTTTCAATGAAAAATTATGTTATATTTTATGAATTTGAAGATTTCTTTATTTAAGTTTCTTAAATTATATTTTGCATTTATATTACTCTCTTGTACATGATTTTTTAACATTTCAAATCTCGATATAAAATGTCAATAATGTTATTAGAAGATTGCTTAACTAAGTTAAATAAAACGTAAAACAGCCATGGTAGAGAAAGGAGACGACAAGAACAAAGCGTGTCTAATGAACCAAATGTTGAAGATGAATAACAAGCGGCACTACCGCCAAACCCACCAATGGCCAATGCTCAAGCCGCTTTACAAGTGACTTTAGGGCAACTGGCGGGGCAACTGGCACAAGTGCTTGAGGCCATTCGTCAAACTATGCCTGCTCTTGTTCCCAATCCTGCTCCAACATCCACTCCACCACCCTCAGCGCAACATGTATCTATAGTGTCCCGCCCCAACGGGTACCTTAAACGTGACAACCCACCGTACACAATATTAAAACTTAAGAATGACTATCTCAGTCACTTGAAAGCTTCCATATCGGTATAAGGCATATATTCACATGAAAGGGAGACTGGTGAAGTAATATATTTTAAGATATTGGCAACGGAACATGCAAAATAACACTTAATATATTTCATTGAAATATAAAGTCTTACAACTTCTAAGGGGCATTCCCCTGATACTTTCCATAACAACATGGTCTTACTAAGATAAATAACTACAGCTAGAAGATTTTAGAAGAAATCTACTCTAAGACTTTAAAACAGAGTTCCTCCAATAGCTTCCCAAAATAAGGATTCTACTCGAATGATCAAGATAGTCTCGAGTGTAAAATAACGATCTTGCAATATCAAAAGTCTATTAGGGTATAAGCATAACTAGCTTAATGAGATATTCCTTACGGAAAAGTACTCATAACAAGCATTCAATCAAGTTCATTAAACAAGCATATGAAATGCAACAACCATATAATAAAACAGTACATACAGCTATCCGGTTTCATATGTATAATGGATTTATCCCTCCATCGTGGTTTGGGAATGATTTGAATTGGGCCCCAAACGACCTCCTAAAAAATTACGTGCGTCTTAGGGTTCCAACGAACCGTACTATTAGTCCCCGAGCTTTCCTTACCCAAAACAATCAATCCGGCTCGCCTACAACTTGAGGCCATATTCTCCGAATGTCCTAAATCCTCAAGATGTAGCTAGGCAGCTTACCTTTCCAATCCCACGTTGAGGAGTAGTGGCAAAATTTCGAAATGATATTCTAAGTGATATGCATGAGCAAATTATTTATGGGGTATCCAATCAGCCATTAATTTATTTAAAGCGATCAAGCAATAATTACAAACATAGCAATACATACATAAAAGCAATTATATCTATCATGTTTCGAAGGGTACCCTAAACGTGGCAGTCCGCCGTACACAATATTAAAGCCTAGTAATGACCACCTCAGTCACACGAAGGCTTACATACTATGTACAAGGCGTCTAACACATAGAGGAGACACATCGAAGTGATACATTTCATATTGATACAACTTGAGTAATAATGTAAAGGAAATACAATTCAATATGCTTCAATTACAATTTATCAAAAGATTTCACTACATAAAACTATTACAAAGCAATTTACAAAACCTAGCTAATATCTTCAAGTATTCTCACTTCCTACTAGAATCTCGATATCATACTCGGCTCCAGACATCTCGGTCCCCAGGTAGCATTCTTCCTTTAACCTGTTTATTCAAACATCTATTGGGGTATAAGCTACTAGCTTAGTGAGAGTTCCCTTAATTTTGTATCATAACAAACAAGTTATAAATCATCATATGCTATGCATGAAACAAACACATAAGCAGACAATTATGTATGGGTAATGAACCCGTACACATAATGGATTTACGCCCTCGTATCTAGGGTTAGGGATGGTATTGAAAGTCTACACGACCTGCTGCTAGTCCCTAAGCCCCCCAACTCTTAGCAATCGACTCGGCTCAGCTCATTCATGGAATGCATCCCCGGTGCGCTTTTGTTCCCTATGAATGAACTCTGATACCGGGTCTCATTCTCCAAACATGACCTCAGACTATACCGATCTTCTTGCGTAGGAGTAGCATGCTACTAAATGTAACTCGACCGATGCGATGCATGACCAATTTATTTTTTTCTTAGGTCAAGTTATTCATACATTCTTTAAAGTGACCAACCAATATCATACACATAAACAAAAACAATATAAATAGTGCAGTTATCCAATCGATTCATGGTTTCGATATGCTTTAGTATTCTTTGGCATACATACATCAAAGTCTCATCATCTATCCCATCCCCATTCATATCGGTGTTTATCTTGTTCCTATAATTCTAATACAACTAGCTACAAGCACAAACAAGGTAACAAAATAAGAGGAAAACTCACATGTCTATTGGACTCCGATCTTTTAATCGTAATAGTCGGGTGGCTATGAATCCTTGACAGCAAAGTCACCTAAGGAAAGAAATACCCAAATGAGTATTTCAACTCGATACTAATCCATTCTATCTTATACAAACTATCAAATTCATAATTCTCGTTCTACGCAGGAATTCCAACTTAAAACGGCTATAACTTGGTCATTTTAACTCGGAATTTAGCAAATTATATACCGATTTCTATCTACTTCAAAAGATCTATCTAATTCTAATATTATATTTAAGTTTTGAAAACTTTTAAGCTTCAAAAAGATCTGTTCGGTTCAGATCAATAGCGAAAACCAAATTGGAAAATTGATTTTGTGAAAGTTTATGAAGTTTCTACTATCCAAGGCAAGTATACATGCAATATGAACAAGTTACTATCATAAATGATATATCATAAGATATATATGTACATGTTCTTGATGATATTTAATAAAAGAAACTTTTAGAAAATTTTTTCCTTGTAAGACTTTATGAAAAATCAACTTAGAAAGGCTAGTCTTGTATTCTTGACAATTCCCACTTGCTTTTAGAAAAATTAATTTATAAAATTTATTTATTCTTGTTAAAATTAAGTCCTCATTATGTATATTCCTTAAGGCCTTTATTTTTCAATAAAAAATTCCATTTTACACTTTGTAAACATATTTTTAAATATGGTTCATCCCAAAATCCGAATTTTGTAAAAATTATTCTTAGTGGTAATTCCTTTAAGTAAACTCATTTCATACTTAGAAACTTAAGGCTCAACCATACCTAGCCACTAAGGACTTCATTCCTTTAGTAAAACTTTCATTTTGAGCTTGAAAAATAGGGGTTTTCATATCATCATTTCCTAGATACGAATTTCACAAGGTTAGGATAAAACTCAACTTTATATTTTGTAATCTCTTCCTATTTTGAGAATCTTTATTAGTAGATCTACCATTTACTTATAAAAAACATATCCTATTGATACCTATTCCATAAGCCTTTCATATTTTAAACAAATCTTCATTTTGCTATTGAAAAATAGGTTTCCAAAATTGGTCTTGGTTTAGATCCAAATTTACAAAATTTGTTTTTGGACATATCTTTTGATAAAATCTATCTAAACTTATGAAAATTCATCCCTTACATATTCTATCTTAAGAGTCTTCCTTATCTTGAATAAAATCTTATTTTTGAGTTGAAAACATGTTTTTAAGTTATGCATTGGTCTAGATCCGAAAATAGAATTTTTGTTTTGAAAAATAATCTTTGAAAATCACCTTTAAATCATATAAAATGAAGTCTTGATGATATATACCCATTAAGCCTTTATTATTTCAAGTAAAACTTCCATTTTGACACTTGGAAAGCGGTTCTTAAATATGGGTCTTGCCTAGATATGAATTTCACAATGTTTATTTGAGTTCAAAACCAAGATCTACACCTACTATGAACATAAATATAAGAGAAATCCATGGTAGTAAGTTATAAACTCATAGATCTAAACATAAACAAAATTAAAGTTACATAAAAGTTGGATCTACAAAATATAATTATTTCTAGCAAGAAAATAAATAGATCATAAGAGAATAATCATGAGTAAGATGAGTGTTTCATTTTGGCATCATCATCCTTAGCTTTTAAGCTTATGAAAGGTCATTTGATGCATGAAACTCTCACTATACTCCACCTACATCAACTATGGAAGCTTGGAGTAAGATTTTTACCTAAGGGTCTTCAAGAAATATATGTGGGAGCTTACTTAAAGAATAGGAGCAGCAAGCTTCTCTTATAAGAACATGAGTAAATGAAGAGAGAAAGAGAGGAAATGGAGAGGAAAAATGCAATGAATGATAAAAGGTTAAAGGTGTGAATGGGAGAGGGCATATATAGAAAGATAGGAGGAGTTAAAGACACTTAAAATGAAGTAAAAAAAAAAAAAAAAAGAAATGGGCAGCCAATACAACCCATAGCTGGCATGATTTTTGGGAAAGAGAGGGAGAGAAGTTTAGTTGGTTTTTGACTTGAAATTGTAAAGTGTAACCAAGTGTATGTTTTACTTATTAAAGAAGGATTGAAATAGGTTTAATTTAATCAATTTTTGGAGTTTTCAAAGGATAAAAGGCAGCAAAAAAAGGTCAAAAATCTGCCATGAAGTGATGAGTCAAGTATAGAAAGATTGAAGTCAAAAAGAGATGATGTGTGAAAAGTGTACTATAGGTATGGGTTTGTAAGAGTACTTTCTTTATGAATAAAATAAAAATAAAAATGAATAGAAAATGCATTCCAAATTTTTGTAGTAGAATTTTCATAATTAAAATAATATAATTAATTATTTATTTTAGTGAATTATCAAATAAGTTACCGGTATGATCAAAATATGCAAAAATGAGTTATAATTGATATTTTTATAACCCGAAAAATTCTAAAAAATTATTTTATGAAAGAAAAATATTTTTCAAATATTTTTCAATTATTAAATTAATTTATTTTATTTTTAGTATCGGTTCTTAAACCAAAACTGATCTTGTAAAAACCTGAAACGAACTAAATTTTAGAAAAAGAAAGTTTTCTATGATCTATAAAATATTTATCTAAAAATATAAGGGTTTACAAGAGTAGTAAATTGTGTAATGAATAGTAGTGAATGCTACAAAAGACTAGTTAATTACCGATAGTAAATAAATATGAATATAATCCCAAAATCAGATATTTTTATTTATCGAAAAATTATAAAACTGATATTTTTGAAATCCTTATGAAAATACGATTCTAACGGTATTAATGGTATATTTTTTATATTTCGAAGCTCGGGACATACTTTTCAAAGTTTGTATCTGAATAGATTCGAAATAGGTCAAAAATTTACCAATATGATATTTTTAAGCGACCTTATATTATTACGAGATACTCTACATACTTAAACCACAACTCGGCCTCTAGGGCCAAGGGCGCGAGATTTCAGAACTTGAACTACTATATTTCACATAAGGTTTCCGGGTCACTTTCCGATTTGGATCTTTGCCAATTTGGAAACTAGGGCTTTATGTTTATACAACAACTTTAGTTTGAGAAATTTATTTTAAATTTTATTTTTGTAAGTATTTAATATCTCTTAATGTTTTTGGAATTCTTGAATTAGGTTTTATTTTCAAAGGTTTATCGTTATTTACTTTTTAATAATTTTTTTTGAGTTCTATATTATCTGATTTTACAAGTCAAAGTTACGTATATAATTTGTCATATGTAGTGGTTTTAGATTTAAAGACTGTTGAGTTTTTATTTTATTTTTAAGGATTTTCATTTTCTCAAGGTTAAGAAATTTGTAGATTCGTTCGTGATTTAAGGCTAGTCGAAGTTTGGTTTTAATTTGGAGTTATTTTTAGAGTTTATCTTCGATTTTGTTTTGAAATTATTTACTGAAATTTTTCCGGGGCTTACAATATCTATCATAGA
The DNA here is from genome assembly GCA_024138025.1 of Combretum micranthum. Taxonomy (NCBI): domain Eukaryota; kingdom Viridiplantae; phylum Streptophyta; class Magnoliopsida; order Myrtales; family Combretaceae; genus Combretum; species Combretum micranthum. Next base: position 123,230 of record JAMXBD010002352.1, on the reverse strand, counting down.
TCGGGTTCCAATATATTTATCGTTTATTGATCGCACATAACAATTCACATACATAATTCCATGATAACCCGCATGCATGTCAATTTTATTTTTTCCTAACATCTATTGTTCTATTCTATAAGCACATGCCGAATACATAAACGTAAAGGAAACTCACTCGTCCATAGCGATCTTCTATGAGTCGAAGTAATCCTCGGGGAAGACAAGATCTTGGTCCTCGATACCTAACAAAAGAAATACCCGAAATGAGTATTTCATCCAAGATCTATTCAAATTCGCTAATTCTATCTTATTGAATTTGTCAAAATTTGCATGAATGGAAATTCCAATTTAAAATGATCATAACTTGCTCATTTTAACTCGGAATTCCGCATATTATATACTGATTTCTATATACTTGAAAAGATTATCCATTTCTAAGGTTATTTTTATCAAAAGAAGTCATTTAGGTCTCGGAATAGTGACGTACAGAATTGTTGCGAAAATTCAATATTTCAAAACTTAAGTTTTCAGACTTTTCTCCTTTCAAGAGTTCTTGTACAAAAATATAGATATTTGTATGGTTGAAAAATCCTTTGAATATATATATATATATATATATATATATATATTATAGACTCAAATTATATGCATGAATTTAGTGGTGTTGTCTCAACAATGATTTTTGTAAAGCAATGTGTCTTAAAAGTGAGAAAATGCTAAGACTTGAAAATTTTCCTTTTTAGTTTTGTTGGGAAAATTTCTTAAATTATTATAAGTGAGTATTTCCTTATTTTAACTCCATTTCTTAATTTTGAGAATAATTAAATTTTCAAAATGTAATTTTAGTATTGTTAAGATTCCTACTTTATTCTTAGTGTTTGAAAATGTGGTTTTTCTAAATATTTCTTGGTTATGTGTTCTAAAGTTTTTCTAAAGTTAGATCCACTTTAAATAAATAATATCAATGATCTTATAAGTTATTTATTATTTTTATTTCCTAAGTAAAGCTTATCCTTAGAAAGGTTATCTTCAATAATTTTGTAAAACTTATCTAAACCTTGCTATGTTGATGAAAGCTTTACATATGAGTTTAAGAAAACTTTTGGTTTAAACAAAGAATTAAGTTTAAAGAAACTTTCTTATTTCATTGGTTTGAAAATAGAGTTTGTGATAACTTTATTTTATGTATTCATTGATAAAATCTCATATAGTATTATTACTAAAACTTGAGCTAAACTTATCTAACTTTTAGAAAATATTTGTTAAGATAAAACTTTAAGTTTTTATGGAAAAATCATTTCTTATGTGACAAAATTTATTTTTAAAGAGAGTTCTTATTTTTATTACTTAAGAAAACTCCTTTTCATTATGGTTGAGACAATATCAACATGTTCATGCATGAATGAGAATATGTAACTATGAGAAATATAATATTATTAAATAATAAGATAAGATATGTAAAAGCATAATAATAAGATCAAGTATTGGGAACCTTAGCTACATCAAGGTATTCCAGGACTAAGAATAAACTAGTCCTAAAAGGAAAAGAAAAGAAAAGAAAGAAAATTGTTTTGACTTGATAAGGACAAGTCTAAGACTAGAAAGACTAGTCTTAATAATAGCATGAAATAAATAAATAAATTACAACGCATAGAAATAAATAAATAACAAGTGAGCTTATATGCTCTAAAAAAATATATATACATAATATACATAATACTATATGGAAATTAGATTAGAACAAATAATAATAACAATATCATAATAATAACATAATGGAAGACATGAAGATGAACAAAAACAAAACATGAATATATTGTTACTTTTTTAACTCTTATGAGTCTAAGAAACAATACTAAGCTTATGCTAAGTTATATGAACATGATGAGTATATGTAAGAAATTTTATCTAAGGTTATGTTTGTTGAAGAGGAAAAGAATGAGTTGTAGTAATATGTGGGAAATGGCTTTGTGGAGAGAAGAGAGAACTTGGGAGAGTATTTGACAGAGAGTGTTTGTGGAGTAATTTTGGTAGAATTTTAGTAGGAAATGAGTTGTGTGAAAGAATGAAGGAGGAAGAGGGTATTTATAGAGTTTTGAAGTAGAAATTAGATGTAATTAAATAAATTGAAAAAGAAAATAAATTGAGAGGGATAGGAGAGAGAGAGTGGACGTCAACCTTGGAGAGACGGGAGAAAAATTGATTAAATTTGTTGTCTAGTAATAAAAATAAATAATATGTAAAGTGATGTAATTAAAGTTGTATGGGGAAGGTAAATTGTAAGGTATATGTATGATAGTATGTAAAAATAGAGTATAAGAAACAGTAGAGATAGTGAAATAGTAATGAATAATAGAAATAGTACAATGAACAGGAAACTAGACAATTAAAATACCGATAGTAAAGAAAATATGCGTAAACGGCTTATATCTGATATTTTTAGTTACCAAAAAATTATAAAACTGATATTTTTGAAAACCTTATATTTTTAAGAGTCTAATAGTATTGTCGGAATATTTTCAATATTTGGTGCACCGGGGAATGGTTTTTGAAAACTGATCTCGTTCGGATCCGTAAGATAGTGGAAAAATGCAAATATGATTTTTTTAAGTTTTCCTATATCATTACGAACCATTTTCCACAATTATCTTAATTTCATTGTTTAGGGTTTAAGAACACGGGATTCCCGGATCTAGTTTCACTAGACTAAACATAGAACTAGGTTAACTTTAAGGTTCCGATTTGACTTTCGATTCTTAGGGTTTGCTTATATTTACTGAAAAATCTAGGAGCTTACATTTGGCTATGCCCATGCACGAAAATGTGCAATCCTATACCGTACCCTTACTTCCATCACCACCACCACCACCACCACCACCGAGGCCTTACAAGAGCTCCTTACCAGAGTTCATAAGAAGTAACAAATACTTTAAGGGAGCTTTTGGAAAATTGGATGAGGCCAAAGATTGGGTGGCCCAAGTAGAGTGGTCATTTGATGCTTTTGAAGCGCCCCACCACTTAAGAGTTAATTATGGCACTTACCTGCTAAGATTGAATGTAAGAGTATGGTGGGAATCCAAAAGGAGGGAGCTTATGCCACCTGTTACATAGGAGATGTTCCGCTACAAATTCCTTGAGAATTACTTCCCTTGAAGCGTCTGGGTACAATATAGTGCGGATTTTCTACACGTATCACAAAAGGGTCGCACGTTGGAGCAATATGAGACCAAGTTCAATAAGCTACTCCAGTATGCCCATGACTCATACAAATATAGTGAGGAACTAAAGAGGCAAGTTTTTCTAAATGGTTTGGATGAGGATATGAGAGTGAGACTTGAGGAGTTTGACATCAGGACTTTTAGGGAATTGGTTGAGAGAGCCCGGATTGTTGAAAGGGCCAAAAATAGAAAGACAAATACCACGGATAGGATACCCTCTGTGTTTGGAAGAAAGTTTCATGGGGGGTCAAGTTCGAGGTATCCCTAGAAAAGGTTTAAACCGCTCTATGGCTTCAAAGGAAATACAAGCGGGGAAATGGAGGAAAGAATACTTCTAAATCCATGAGTTGCTGGAAATTCAAGGGAGAGCACTACCCTAGGAGGTGTCCGCAGTTGAGAGACAAGTGCTTTTTCTTTAGGGAGGCAAGTCATAAGATCTCCGAGTGCCTGAAGAAAGCCACCACTACTTGCTTTGTTTGTAAACAAGTTAGACACTTTGCCAATGAGTGCTCACAAAGGATAGGTGCCCCAGCCAGGACATTTGGAGGATTATCCTCAACAAGGCCTGGTAATGGGAATAGTAGAAACCCTGGCAATCATTTTGGATCATCTATGCGTGGCATGAGGATATATAATCTAGGGGACAATAGGTTTGTGATGAAATCGAAGACGATAGATTGTGAATTTGTTGCCCTCGGAGGACAATGGCCAAGATTTTGGACTCATGACAGGTTAGTCATCCAAACCTTGTTTCTGTTTTTCAATTGATTATGAATTGCTTAGGATCCAAGGATTATAAAAAGGAAAAAAAATTATAGTAATCTATGATGAAGTTAGGGGATGGGCTATAATGGATTGGGATACTAATTAGCCATGTTAAATACAGGACGCAAATTAGCAGATAAGACGAATGCTTACACCTTGTTTGACACTAGAGCCACAAACTCATTTATCACCACCGGTTTGGTGAAACAAGTTGGATTACCAATAACCACCGCCACCTCCGGCTTTCGTGTCAAGACTCCAACTAGAAATGTGGTAACGACCAGTGAAGTGTTACAAGACTGTCTAATAGTGATTCAAGGACATCACCCAAGATGTGATTTGACTGTTTTGGAAATGAGTAAATATGAAGTGATTTTGGGTATGAGTTGGTTGACTTTTGCCAAAGCTGTTGTAGATTGTAGAAGGAAGAAAGTAGAGTTTAAGGACTTGGATGGGAAGGATGTTGAATGTAACGCCCTAACACGTTGGCAATTATAACCCGCCACGTGTCATCTCTTAAATAGGACATGCAAAGGCTATAACATTTTAACACCACAATTTAAAACATATAAAATATAATCTCCATAACTCTCTCAGAGGATACAACAGAAAGTTCAAGTCCTATAAAACATGTAAATAACAATCTTTTCAAACATCCTGTTGATCCAAACAATGTTGGCAAAACCAAAGCCAACAAATCCAAAATACATAAAATTTCAAAAATCCTTTTTAACATATAAATTCTTAACATAGTTCTAAATATTATAAATATCTCAAAATTCTTCTCATATAAGTCTGTATCTAAATCTATTCCTTAGCAGGGTAATATGGACCGCTATCGTCATCCCTATGATCTATGTACAAGATCATAACTAGATAAATCAAATACTATGTCCTTATCCTGTACCTGAAAAATGAAAGGAATGAGCAAAATCTCCCAGTACGCCAATCCACAAAACAAATGCATATGCACACACAATATATATATCAAATGCAACTTAATCTAATGCAAACAACCATATTATTATCTTTATTAAGCCATCAAATCAATACAGCTCAAAACTACTGTACATTAGTCCCGAACCTGGAGTAACTCAGACCCTATGAGAAAATCAACCAACTCTTTGAAAATAGGTAATTATATACAAATATTGGTGAATGGGTACTCCCCAAACACTCGCGGCCATACTGCTAAATCACTTAAATCTATCGGAATCATCTTCAAATGCAACTCTACTAGGGACAATGGCATACACGGATCATCAGGGTGCCTCACCAGTATCATAGTCTACCAGGTCTATACTGGTCAAAGCCAAAGACATCCAGAAAAACAAATTAAGCCAAATAGAATTAAGGTTATTTATATATCTGCTCCTACAAATAACAATAAGAAAACTAAACCTGCAAGCAAATACAACAAACAAGGAAAGGTCGTAGTTTAATTTCAGGAAAATTCTCAAATCCAAAATCCCTTATGAAAACAACAAAAAATCTGCAAATCTCCTTTTATAGAAACTACAACAGTAACTTCTTCTTCTTCTTCTATCCAACTCCTCAAAATCCCAAAAGAACAGATCTTTCTCCAAAATCCTAATATGGAAATCAACAAGAACAACAAATTTCTCCATAAAATCGAACTTTTATAGAATCTTTGATTTATAGGATAAGAACTTACCTTTAATTCTTTATGAATCCCAAACCCTGGTTTTCTTCAATTATCATTAGATAAAAACTCCAAAAAGAACAACTTCCTCCAAAACCCTAGATTTGAGAAATTAATAAGAACAGACATGATTCGTTGAAAATAATCTTTTCATTTCAAATCTACGATAAAGAAGATGTAACTTACTTGATTCAAATCTTACCCCTTTATCGATTCCCCGAAGAACAGATCCTAATTGAAAACTAGGGTTTCTCCAAAGAACTCCTTCAAAAACACAAAAATCTATGAGAAAGATGTTGTTTCCATATAAATCTCACAATCTTGATGAGATCGACTTACCGGATCAAAGATCTTGTTTTCCTTCAGATTTCCCTCTCAAGCGCTCTCAAAACCCAACAGATACTCTCTGGTCGAAAAGAAAGGAAAACTTATGAGAAATACGAACCCTCAAAATTCAATTTATAATAAACATTTGAGCAGGAAAGCTGGCACCTACACCATGGCCTTTCCTTCAATGTTGCGGCCTATGTCCTTATGCCAATGGCCTTCTTGTTAGCTTTCACAAATTTCATAAAAGTCGAGAGCTTTACGCTAGTGGCTTTCACATATAGGCCGCAGCCTAGAGACCAATTTTCTTTTGTCAAAAGCTATTCTTCAAACATCTCTAAGTCATAGACAAAACCATCAACTTAATACTAAGGTGGACCATAAAACCCTCTTATTTTTTCAACATATGACAACTTTTGCTCTTTATCATAATTTATTGAAGATTTACTATCTTTAAGGATTTATTGACCATCATCAATGTGAGGGATGATTATTATATATCTCATTTATTAGGAATGACCAAAATTTTTCCCTCCTTAATTGACAAATGACATTCCTTTGCCCTTCTTTATAAAATATTTTTCTGTATATTACATCTCTCTCCTCCTAAAAAAAAACTTTCGTCCTCGAAAGTTACCGAATCACTATCTCCTTTTCATCCATGCATCCATCAGTTCTCTGTCACTCCTTTTCTTCTTATTTCTGATTCTTTAGACCATATTGACCATCTTCATGCTTATATCTTCTAGCTAGAATATAATTTCATCGACGTCTCTTTAATTCTTAACTTTCACCACTCAATTTGGATTCACTTCCTCCGTTACTTCACAACACACGTCTTGACTATAACTTAAACTTATTAAAAATATTCATCAATAAATCTTGCCTCGACTTCATTGTATTAAATCTTCATTCCAATTCCTCTAGCGATGTTGAGAAAGCTGAAACTCTCAACTATAGTTTTAAATTCCAAAGGTCAAATCTTACATTAACTTGGTGCTCCAAATGTCACTGTGTTACTTGTACTTCTATTGATTTGACTTAGTTTTTTATTCTTATTATTCCATATAAAAAATAATTCACATCACTTGCATATCATAAATCTAGTCTCAAAATACTATTAACCAACCATATCACTTCCAAAATATTTTATCAATATCCAATGTATACTTATATTTTCCATCAGTATATACTTAAAACTTAAAAATTAACACTTACGTCCTTAGGCAAACCTTTAAAATCACCAAATAATTTCTAACTCGTCCTTTGACATCAATACTCCTAACATTCCAATATTTCTTGATATCTAGATTACTAATGCACTTTGTCTCCAAATTTTTACCATGCAAATCCATTCTTTGCCAAGATTAACTTATTGTTCTTCACTTGGATTCAGTATCCTTCTATAATTATCAAATCTACTACTCAACAAAATTTCTTCTTGGATTATATACTTTTTTCTCTCAATTCATAAATCAATCATTACATCCTCTATACAATTGTATATTGCTCTATAGAAAATTCTATCCAACTTATTAATATTATTTGATCATTATACTTTGTCTTTGATTACAACCATTTCCATTGAACTTCTTTAGGATGTATTCACCTTAGAAGCCTTCAAATAATAGAAAACTCAAATCACAAAATTTAAGATTTTTCAACTCTAACTCTAATGATCAAACCTTACATTACATTGTTATTTCATGATCATAACATCTATGTCTTTATTGGTAAATAATTTTTTTTTCCATTATTGTCAGACACCATATTAATCCATAATTTTGTTTACCATTTGTGCCATTCCAATTGTCTCCCAAACTTGTAAAACTACTTCATATAATGATTTATATATGTAGTCTCGTATATACTTTTCTAAGATCTATCCTAAAACTCGTCATCATATAGTAGTTCAGATATTATTATTATTCATCATCCTTAGATTTCTCATATCTTATACTCACTAAGATCATATTTCCTTCTTGCAATTGCTGTTCCAGCTATTCATTCATATCTTCATAGAATTTGACTATTCTTTATTTTATATTGATTATCTTAATGCTTTTTCTCTATTCTTCAACATGACTTTTCTCAATTATCTACTATATTTGCCAAGCTAATAATTCATTTGTTAACCATCTATAAGGATTTCCTACTTCTTAATTACACCACTAGTTCCTTCTAGTCAACTCTAGTCATTAATCTTTTTACGTCTTTTCTTACTTAGTACCTTTAATATTATCATCTTAATGCAATAATATCCTTTACTTTTCTCTTATTTCATTGGTCATATTGTCTAACTTTTCATCATCATACTGATTATCTTCACTTTTATTGATTTTTCCCCTTAATTACTCTTTCAACCACAACTGAGAATTTCCTCTATTCTTACTCAAATTTTCAATTTAGCAATTTAATTCTTCTCTACTTTCCTTACAGATATAACGATGCACTTCAAGCTTATTCATAAACTAATCTCCATCTAGTAGATTAAATTCCAATTCCCAAACTCATCCTAGTATACATTCAAAACACTCACAACATGCAGATACAATGATCCAAAAATTCATAAAATCTTACACCAATATCAAAGATTACTTAAACACCATACATGAGTATAGAGAGCTTACCAGCAATAGTATTCACCTTAGATATATCCCTATGTTGAACGGCATAAACCTTAGATAACGCCCTCTATCCTTAACTCCAAGGTTGTTCTATCTGAATTCCTGAAACCACTAGCATACCAAACTCCTTACAATCTATGGCTCTATGTCCTCGTTGTCCACACTTAAAACAAAACATTCATGGAAGAACTCTCCCTAGTGCAAAATCTATGGTTGTACCCAACCTTGCCACATGAAAAACAAGTATTTTCAGGCCACTTGCAATCCATGATATCATGTGGTCCAGAGTATCTATAACTTCCCCTAAGTATCTTGAATTGTCGATCCTACTTGATGAGTGATAGGCCTCTTTGCCTTCTCTGGGTAAGAATATTAGAGGCTGGTCTCTTTCCTAAATAATTGGACTCCTCTGAATTTCACTACTTTTAATCTTATTCAAATCCTGCTCAACTATCTTTGCTTTATTCACCACAGCTAAGTAGTTGGTCACATCCGTCAAATTCACTTGATGCTGAATCTCATGTTTTAACCCTTTAATAAACCTACTCACTAAATTCACATCACTTTCTTATAATTATTATTCCACATGAACCATTATATCTTTCATAAGATTTAATGATTCTCTTATCTATATTAGTCATTCTCAAATTCTTTTCATCTATTCTTCAATAATGATTCTTCTCATTTTACTGTCCACAGATTTATATCCATTAAGCCACCAATCACATTTTATGCTACCATCCTGTATCTAAATTCTCATGCATCTTAATTATGTCACTAAATCCTTCTATTCCACTCCAAATATCCATCTTTTATCTCAAACCAAAACTTTCTATTCAAAACCGAGACTAACTTCATTTTCCTTCATTGTCTTTGTATCATGTATACTACACTTTTTACTATATTTGAAAATTAAATCTCTAAAATTCCATCTACACTAATGAAGTTATTCCAGTGATTACTCTAACCATATGTTTCTTGATATTCATCTATCAATTATTTGATCTCCCAATGAGAAAAAAATTAGGAGACATGCTCTACCTTCTTATTTTCAAGAATATCTAGGGTAACAAAATTCTCCTTAACCTCTCCCATCCATAGTGCCTTCTAGACATTAGTTCAAACTTATACACTAAATCCACAAACTTATTCAAACTCAAGATATCAATACGCCTAGGTCCATATCCACCATTCCCATTATTTCTTTGAGTCTCCTATCTCATACTCCATTGCTGTTAGGAAACTACTCCCAAAAGATTATTCACCACCTTCATGAGCTGTATAGCATTCTCTGAAACCCATTAACCTACAAGTGGGGTAATAGTTGTTGTGAATCTTTAGTAATAGATTATGGGTAACTAGTTCTCATGTGGTTGTCCTCTATTAACTTCCTCTTAACCATCTATGAAGGAACCATCATCAGGCTCTTCTCTTGATGGCACTCTAACATAGACAATCACATTACATAAAATAAAAGATAAATTCAACTTAAAGATCCAACTCGATATGTATAACTACTAGGTAAAACAAAACTATGCTAGATAAGCAATACCTATTATTGCTACCCCGCTCATCAGTACTCACCATCCTAAGGAGTTCATAACCTATATCTTTCAAGATCAAAACCTATTGCTCGGATACTAAATAAGCTGTAACGCCCTAACATGTTGGCAATTACAACCCGCCACGTGTCTTCTCTTAAATAAGACATGCAAAGGCTATGACATTCTTACACCACAATTTAAAACATATAAAATATAATCTTCATAACTCTCTCAGATGATACAGCAGAAAGTTCAATTCCTATAAAACTTGTAAATAACAATCTTTTCAAACATCATGTTGATCCAAACCATATTAGCAAAACCAAAGCCAACAAATCCAAAATATATAAAATTTCAAAAATCCTTTTTAACATGTAAATTCTTAACATAATTCCAAATATTGTAAATGATAAAATTCTTCTCATATAAGTCTATATCTGAATTTATTGCTTAGCAGGGTAATCTGGACCGATATCTCATTCCCATGATCTATGTACAAGATCATAATCAGATAAATCAAATACTACGTCCTCATCACCTGTACTTGAAAAATGAAAGGAATGAATGAAATCGCCCAGTACGCCAAACCACAAAATAAATGCATATGCACACACAACATATATATCAAATGCAACTTAATCTAATGCAAACAACCATATTATTATCTTTATTAAGCCAACAAATCAACATAGTACAAAACTACTGTACATTAATCCCGAACCTGGAGTAACTCAGACTCCATGAGAAAATCAACCAGCTCTTTGAAAATAGGTAATTATATACATATATTGGTGAATGGGTACTCCCCAAACACCCGTGGCCAAACTGCCAAATCACCTAAATCTACCGGAATCATCTCCAAGTGCAACTCCACTAGAGACAATGACACACAAGGATCATTAGGGTGCCTCACCAGTATCACTGTTTACTAGGTCATTACTGGTCAAAATCAAACATAACCAAACAGACAATTATTAAGCCAAATAGAATTAAGTTCATTATAAAGTTCTATCCCTACAACCAATCAAGCAATACTAATCTTACAAGCAAAAACAGCAAGCAGGGATTGGTTGTACCTTTTTAATTTCAGGAAAATTCTCCAAATCCAAAATCCTTATGAACAACAACAAAAAATCTCCAAATTCCTTTTATGGAAACCACAACAACAACTTCTTCTTCTTCTATCCAACTCCTCAAAATCCCAAAAGGACAGATCTTTCTCCAAAATCCTAATATGGAAATCAACAATAATAGACAAATTTCTTCATAAAATCGAACTTTTATAGAATCTTTGATTTATAGGATAAGAACTTACCTTTAATTCTTTATGAAGCCCAAACCCTTGGTTTTCTTCAATTATCATTAGATAAAAACTCCAAAAAGAATAACTTCCTCCAAAACCCTAGATTTGAGAAATTAATAAGAACAGACATGATTCGTTGAAAATAATCTTTTCATTTCAAATCTACGATAAAGAAGATGTAACTTCTTTGATTCAAATCTTACCCCTTTATCGATTCCCCGAAGAACATATCCTAATTGAAAACTAGGGTTTCTTCAAGAACTCCTTCAAAAACACAAAAATCTATGAGAAAGATGTTGTTTCCATATTAATCTGCACAAATCTTGATGAGATCGACTTACCTGGATCAAAGATCTTGTTTTCCTTCAGATTTCCCTCTCAAGCGCTCTCAAAACCCCAACAGATACTCTCTGGTCGAAAAGAAAGGAAGAACTTATGAGAAATACGAACCCTCAAAATTCAATTTATAATAAACATTTTGAGCAGGAAAGCTGGCACCTACACCATTGGCCTTTCCTTCAATGCTGGTGGCCTATGTCCTTATGCCAATGGCCTTCTTGTTAGCTTTCACAAATTTCATAAAAGTCTGAGAGCTTTACGCTAGTGGCTTTCACATATAGGCCGGTAGCCTAGAGACCAATTTTCTTTTGTCAAAAGCTATTCTTCAAACATCTTTAAGTCATAGACAACTAAGGTGGACTATAAAAACCTCTTATTTTTCCAACATATGACAACTTTTGCCCTTTATCATAATTTATTGAAGATTTACTATCTTTAAGGATTTGTTGACCATCATCAATGTGAGGGATGATTATTATATATCTCATTTATTAGGAATGACTAAAATTTCCCTCTCCTTAATTGACAAATGACATTCATTTACCTTTCTTTATAAAATATTTTTCTGTATATTACATTGAATTTAAGGAAGAAACAACAATTTTAAGAGGAACTGAGTTAAGTTCGTTTGAGCTACTTGTAGATGGGAAGTCAAGACCAAAAGGAAAGTTCTTTTGGTGCAATGGAAAATGAGGAGGAGTTGCTTCGAGTTGAGACCAGTTGTTAATGATTTTCCAGATGTTTTCCCTGATGAACTACCAGGAGTACCCCCGAAGAGAGATCAACTTTGAGATTGATTTGACACCAAACACGGAACCGATATCGAAGCCGCCTTACCGCATGGCTCTGGTTGAGCTAAAGGAGTTAAAGAAACAATTATAAGAACTTTTGGATCAAGGATTTGTAAGACCAAGTGTGTCACCATGGGGTGCACTGATTTTGTTTGTTAAGAAGAAAGATGGATCAATGAGGTTATGTGTGGACTACCAGGAGCTAAACAAAGTCATAATCAAAAAGGTATCTGCTCCCTAGGATTGTGATCATTCGACCAACTACAAGGAGCAAGTGTGTTTTCAGGATTATCTTCGATCGAGATACCATCAGCTGAGAGTCAAGTTGGAAGATGTAACTAAAACGCTTTCCAAACTCGATATGACATTATGAGTTTTTGGTAATGTCTTTTGGGTTAACAAATGCTCCTGCTGCATTTATGGATCTGATGAACCGAGTAAATAAGCCCTTATTGAATAAGTGTGTTATAGTTTTTATTGATGATATCCTTATCTACTAAAAAATGCGCAAGCAACATGAAGAATACCTACGCTTGGCATTATAAACCTTAAGGGAACACAAGCCATATGCCAAGTTTTCCAAGTGTGATTTTTGGTTAGATAAGATTTCATTTTTGGGACATGTGGTATCAGGAGAGGGTATATCTGTGGACCATGAGAAGATAAATGCCATGATGGACTGGAAGCCACCCAAGACAGTAACAGAAGTGAGAAGCTTTTTGGGTCTAGCTGGTTATTATAGGGAGTTTTTTAAGGATTTTTCCAAGATAGCTAGACCTTTGACCCAACTAACCCAAAATAATGAAAAGTTTATATGGATGGAAAAGAGAGACCAAAGTTTTCAAGAACTTAAGCAAAGGCTTGTTTTCGCTCCAATCTTGATACTACTAAATCCCGAGGAGCCCTACACAATTCATAGTGATACATCGAGAAATGGTCTCAGATGTGTACTCATGCAAGATGGGAAAGTAATTGCCTATGCTTCAAGACAGCTAAGGCTACACGAACAAAATTACCCTACACATGATTTAGAACTAGCAGTAGTGGTGTTCGCTTTGAAGATATGGCGACACTACCTTTACGAGCAAAGGTGCGAGATCTATACTGATCACAAAAGCCTTAAGTATTTGTTCGCACAAAAGGAGTTGAACATGAGACAAAAGGAGATGGCTCGTGCTAATCAAGGATTATGATTTGGGGATTAATTACTGCCCGGGGAGAGTGAATGCAGTCGTTGATGCCTTCAGTCATAAGGATCATGGAGAAGTTGTAGCCTTGCTCACTGATCAAAAGGAATTAGTAAAGGAGTTTGAGAAGTTAAGTATTGAGTTCATGGGAGGAGACATCGAGATGGAGATAGCATTTTTAGTGATGGAACCCACTTTAGTAAAAAGAATCAAGGAGGCTCAGCGTTACAATGAGATGATACAAAAAATAAAGAAAGAAATTCAAGAAGGGAAATATACTGACTTCACGGTGGATGACAAAGATGTAATAAAGATGAAGGGATGACTTTGTGTACCAAGTGATGAGGAGATACGGAAGGAGATCATGACTGAAGCTCACAATTCTAGGTATACGATATACCCGGAAGGAACGAAAATGTATCAAGATCTCAAAGGACATTATTGGTGGAACGAAATGAAACTGAACGTAGCCAAATTTGTGTTGAAGCGTCCAGTTTGCTAGCAAGTGAAAGTAGAGCATCAAAGGCCGAGAGGATTGCTGAAACCCTTGCCAATACCAGAATGGAGTGGGATCAGATTTTCATGGATTTTGTGTGTGGATTATCGAAAACGCCAATAGAGCATGATGTTATATGGGTTATAGTAGATCGACTAACTAAGTCCGCTCACTTTCTACCAATAAGTATGACCTATTCTATGGATAAATCGGCAAAGCTCTACATCAAGGAAGTCGTTTGTCTACATGGGGTACCAGCTGGGATTGTATCAATCGAGACCCAAGGTTTGTATCCAAGTTTTGGGGGAGCATGCAGAAATGTATGGGAACTAAGTTGCACTTTAGCACGGCATATCATCTCCAGACTGATGGACAGTCTGAGCAAACCATACAAACCTTAGAAGATATGCTTTGAGCATGTGTGATGGAGTTTAAAGGAAGTACAACAATAGTTATCACTCGACAATTAAAATGCTACCCTATGAAGCTTTATATGGATGAAAGTGCAGATCCCCGTTATTTTGAGATGATGTGGAAAAATTGGTGCTTGGGCTGGATCTTATACAAGATGCCACTGATAAGGTACAAGTTATCCAACAATGAATGAAGGAGGCACAAGATTGACAAAAGAGTTGGGCAGATCTAAAAAGGAGAGTTCTTGAGTTCTAAATAGAAGATCATGTATACTTAAAGGTGAATCCTATCAAGAGTATTCATCGAGTTAGCTCTCAAGGAAAGTTAAGCACCCGGTATAATGGTCCATTTGAAGTATGTAAGCGAGTTGAAGAGTTGGCATATCGCCTTGCTTTACCAACAAATCTGTTGGAGTACACAATGTTTTTCACGTCTTTGTTCTTCGAAAGCATGTAGCCGACCCAAATCAAGTTATAGAATTAGAACCGGTGTTATTGAAGGAAAACCTCACTTATGAAAAGCATCCGATACAAATTTTAGATCAAAAGTTCCAAAAGTTGAGAAATAAGGAAATTAAATATGTTAAGGTTCTTTGGAGGAATCATTTGCACGAAGAGGCAACTTGGGAGGCGAAAATGAGATGCGATAGAAATACCCCAGTTTGCTTGAGGAATCAAGTTCGTTTTCCACGTTTTGAGGACAAAACTTTATTTAAGGGGGGTAGGTTGTAAACCCCTAATTTTTAGGATAATATCAAGTTCAAACCCTAAACTAGAAAGTCAACCGGAAACCTTAAGTCAACAAATCCTTAGAAAACCCTAGCGGTTTAGATTCGGCAACCCCATATTCCTAAGTTAAGAAGTCGAAATACGAGTGAAGAGTGTAGTTTGGTTCGTAATAATATTAGGATGCTTAAAAATATTTGATTAGTAAATTTTCGAGCTATTTCAAATCCGATTGGATACAGACTTTGAAAAGCATGTCTCGGGGCTCGAGATATTAAACATATGTTATTAGTACCATTAGATTCATAATTTCATAAGATTTCCAAATATATCAGTTATATAATTTTTCGGGTTATAAAAGTTACAGTTATAACTTTTTATTGTATTTTTTTATTACCGATACTTTAATTATCTAACCTACTTTTGATTTCTTTCACACTATTCATCAAGTACAACTACCTATAACCTATTTCCACATCCTTACATCTTATTTCTTACAATTTACTTTTCCAATACAACTTTTATTACTTAAATTACTTATTTAATTTTGAAACTTACACAACACAACACATATCTCTCTCTCTCCCCCTATAACCCCAAAATCGGTGCCCCATGAACCCTCTCCCTCTCTCCAATTTTGGTTTATTTTTCTTTAATTCAATTAAAACAAATCCTAATCTCATTTTTTATAAATACCCCTTTATGCCTTCACCATTTCACTTTCTTTCTTTCTTCATTTTTTTACTTTTGGAAAAGAAATTTACAAAACTCTCTCCTCCTCTCCTCTAAATGTCGTGAGCCCCCCTCTCTCTACACAAACACACACTTTTATTTTCTTCAAGTTTTCTTATCCCAAACCACTAATAGGTAATAGATCTACACTTTACCATCTTAAAAACATATAATGGCAAGATCATTCATTTGTGATTTCATTCAAAAATCCCCATGAGCTTAAGTTAAGGATGTGAAAATACTTGAACATGAGATCCTTGCCATCACAATATTATAGATCTTGTTATTTATGTTGTTTTGTTATTATTTTGCTTTCTTATTAAGTTATGATGTTATTACTAATGTTTTGTGCATGTATTCATCATTTAACCATATCTACACAATGATCATAGTGTATATGCATTTATGACTAGTATAGTAAACTAGATCTAGCTGTTTTGAGTTCATAAATGCCTTAGGTTTTTGTTTTATGTACATAAAGGACTTATAGTAACATGATAATAGTAGGAAAATGTTAAAAAGCTTAAGATCTATTTTGGTTTCACCAAAAATGGATTTTTGAAGTTCGGATAAAAAATGAACAATAATTGGAAAAGCTATTTTTCAACTTTAAAATGAGTATTTTGCATTAAAAATTAAAGGCTTAAGGAATATGTATCATAAATGAGTGATTTTGATGAGTAAAGCTTAGATCTACTAAGAGATATTCTCAAAACAAGAAAAATTTATGAGATTTATATTAAAATTTTGTTTCAATCCCAATAACCAACTTGAAATTCGTAATAAGGAAAGCTTGAGATGTAAAAACCTATTTTTCAATCTCAAAACAAGATTGTTATTAAAGGAATGGAAGCTTTAAGGAGTAGGTTTGATTAGGAGATAGTTTTTGAAAGATTAAATGAGTTTTGCAAAAGAAATAACCTCAAATATGAATTTCAAAATTCGGATTTGAAAATGACCTCAATTTAAACACCTATTTCCAAATGCCAAAATGAGGATTTTAATGGAAAAATAGAAGTCCTAGGGAATACATGTAATAAAGGCCTAATTTTAACAAGGATAAATGAATTTTATCAAAGTATAATCCTAAATCAAGAAAAGGTTCCATTGTATAGATTAAACAATGTTTTTATTATTTAAAAATTTTGTAAAATTCGTAACTAGGTAAACCCCCTATGAAAACATCTATTTTCCAACTCCAAAATGAAGAATCTTATTAAAATAATGAAGGTGTTAGGAATATAGGTCATCAAGATTGAGTTTTGATAAAAAGCAAGTGTGATTTTGCAACAAATAGAACTAGTTTTCTCAAGTCTAATAATTTCAAAAGTTTTGCAAAGCAAAAAGTTTTCTAAAGGAATTCTTGATATCATATCATTAAGGGTATACATATAGATAATTCATCACATAACATTCATGACAATAGCTTGTAGGTATTGCATATACACATAATGCACTTGGTAGAAACAAAATCAGGAAAATAGTGTCTTATACATCCTATTAAGCATTATCTAAGTACATGAGGAAATAGATTTATCAATACCCATGAATCATGCATGATATTGAGTTATATACTTATATAAAAGAGTCTTTCAAGATATAATGATAGCTAAGTATCTATCAAAGCTTTGGAATGATGCTTGATTTGAAATTAAAAGTTGATTTGTGGGTTGGAAATTTCATGTAGCATTCTGTATCTTACTGTTCATGGACCAAACAACCTAATTTGATGGAAATAAAATTAGAAATAGATAGCTCTCATCGAATAGGTGAAATTGATATATAATATGCGAAATTCCGAGTTAAAATGACCAAGTTATGACCGTTTTAAGTTGGAATTTCCTCTTAAATGAACTTTAACGAACTTGTTAGAATAGAATTTATAAGTTCACTCATACTTCATAGAAACACTCATTAGAGTTATTTCTTTTGATTAGGAGACTTGGGAGACTGACTAGACCTTCCTGAGGACTATTACGATTAAGTGATTTTTGCACCATGAAAAAGTGAGTTCACTATCTTTAAATTATATGCTTATGATTGTGCTTGTAATGATAGTGGCATTAAAATTAGGGCAAGATAAAATTGGAATTTGTATGTGAATTCTATTTGGGTGAATCGATGATAAAAATATCGAAATGGGATTGTTGAAAATACTTGTATGATTTAGTATATAATTGAAGTGTCTGTAATATCTATGATCGCCCATAAATTGTTAATTAATATGCCATGATTTTATAATCAAATTGACCATGCATACCACATGTTAAGTCACATTGCATTTGTTATTATACCTTTATGGGAAGAAGGCATAATAGCTGGGCAACGAGGGGCCTGTAAACTCGAATGTTGGCGTAATGGCCGGAACTGAAATGGTAGTGGTGTAGGCACTTGTATCAACTACAAAAAATTGTGAGTGGATGGGCACCTGAATCAACACAATGTAAATGAGAAAAAAATTGAATTCTATGTTCGTATGGGCTTGAAACACCTAACCCCGAATGGAAGGCATAAATCCATTCAACATAAGACTCCTGAAAAGTCTTATGTATTGTATGCTCATATGCTTGTGCATTTCATATGATTGATCATATAACTTGTTTGCCCTCTTGTATGTTGAAGTATTTAATTTGGGAGTGACTCACTAAGCTCGTAAGCTTATACTCCTATAGTTTTTTGTTGCAGTATGATTATTCATATGTGATATTCTAGTCTTTTTCATACTACATAATCATATGCATGGATCATCATAATCATATTGTCTCAACAAAAAAAAAAAAAAAAAAAAAAAAGAGGGATTTTCTTTAATAAAGGAAAATGGAACCAAGCTCTTTTAATGTATAGCTTTGTCACTATATAAAGATTTTGTCATTTAAATATAGGGAAATTATTTTTATAACTTCTTTTTAAACTCATCATAAATTTTCTTAGATGTAAATAAGGATGATTTTATCAAAGAAATTAACTAAGGAAATAAACATTCTCGTTTTATGATAAGTGACATGAAGTTATTAAAATTTAGTGTTAACAATTTTTGATATGTAAATTTTTCATAAAAGCTTAATTGTAGGATTTTTACCAACTCTATAATAAAATCCAAGAACTAGATTAGTTTTCAAAGTTAAGATAGAATCAACTCACGAGTTTACAAACCCACTTAGAGGAATAAAAGTTTGCAAACAACTTAAGAAATTAAGTTTCTAAATGATAAACTCATTTTCAAAGAAATAGAAGAATATAAACATGATAAACTCAAAAACAATAGACATTATCAACAACTTAAGAAAAGGTAGAAAAATGATTTCCTTCCAAGTAAAAAATTGGTAAAGAGCTTAAAAGACCAAGTTTTTAGAAATAAAAATTTATCTTTAAAGAAGTTAGGAAATAAAAATATAAGAGGAAAACACTTATTTATAATTTTCAACAAAACCCTTCAAAAAAAAAATATGTAATATAACTCAAATTATAGGAGGCTTCAGCAACTTAGGAAAATTTTGAGAACTTCATTTATTCACTAGAGGTAAAATTAGATATCCTAAAAGATCAAGTTAAGAAAATCAATTTATCTTAGAAAAATTGAGAAAATAAAATTTATAAGAAAATACTCATTTATAATAACCCAAGAATTTGTAGTATTATTTCAAACCATTAAAAAAGAAATTATTAAAATTCAAGTTTTCAACACATAGACAAGTTGTTTTATGAAAAATAATTGTTGGGACAACACCATTAAAATTTTGCATACAATATGAGTCTATATATATTGATCCAAAGGATTTTTCAATCATATAAATATCTATATTTTTACAAAGGATTTTTAGCTAAAGAAAAGTTTGGAAAATTGTGTTTCAAGGGCAAAGATTTTCGTGGTGAATCTGTAACAATCTATTTCACAACACAAAAGACTTTTTATCAAAAAAAAAAAAAAAAACCTTAGACATAGATAGATCTTTTCGAGTATGTAGAAAACGGTTTATAATATACGAAATTTTGAGCTAAAATAAGCAAGTTATGGCTATTTTTCAGTTGAAATTTCACTCCATACGATCTTTGACGAACTTAATGAAATGAAATTAGCAAGTTTAAGTAGAACTTCCAAGCAATACTTATTTTGGGTATTTCTCTTGTAAAGGTGATGTGGAGACCGAGTTCATGTACCCCGAGGATTATTTTGACTAGAAGTTTCTGCTCAATGGCCAAGTTAGTTTATTTCTTACATTTTTGCACTTATGCTTTTGCCTATAAATTAGTGGCATTAGAATTAGAAAAAGATAAAATAAAAAAGTGCATGTGCTTTACATATATGGTTCAAGTTATGATTAAGTATATCAAGGCAAGAATCGTTTATAATAAATGATTAATCTATTATAGGAATGATTGTTTGCAAATTCTATGATCACCCATAATATATTTAATCATGCCATGAGTACTTAATTAAATTGATTCATACATTCCATTGGATGAGTTCATTGCATTCATTACTATACCCTTGGTGGGACAAAGGCATAATAAAGAGGTCCATAGAGCCTGTAAGATCTATAAAACGACAAAGGTTGCCAGAATTGAACTGCGATGCATAAAACCTGAATAAACTATATTTTTGCAATTGGATAGTGGAAATAAGGAAATGAATTAGATTTTTGTAGTGGGTAGTGCTTGAACAAAAACTACAATGGAATTATATTTGTAAAAATCGGTCTATTTGGCCTAAAACCTAACCCCAATAGAGGGGTAAATCCATTCAACATATGATTCCAAATCGTATGTCTTGTATGCTCACGTGCTTATTGATCTCATATGGTTGTTTAAATTAACTTGTTTTGATTTTTGGTTGTTGTGTTTAATTATGAAATAATTCTCACTGAGCGCGTAGCTTATACCCTCTTAGATATCTATTGCATCACTCATACCTTTGTTGGAGCTTAGGGGATACTTTACCCAGGTAATTCCTTTATGAAGTCGAGAGCTTTTGGATAAAAGTCAAGAGTTAGAAGTAGATATAAACTTCCAAATGAAACTCAGAAATGAATTATTTTGAAAATGGACTCTATTGGACTTAGTTATTTTAATGGGGGGATGCCCTTTAATGTTTGTAAGATTCTCTATATTTTTGGAAACTTGGTTACATTTTTATGATTTACCTTCTTAATTACTATCACATATAACTACTTAAACGGCTTGTTCCAAAGTTTGGTTCTCTATGATCGTGAATGTATGCTTTACACCTAATATCGAAACTTTTAGAATGACTAAGGTTATTATACTTAAGTCTTAATATTGAGTATGGCGGGCTATCACGTTTAGGATACCCTTTTGGGGTGTGACAAAGTATTTTGAAAAGAGAGTAATGGAGCCACATAATTTAGTTTTGAAGAAACTTTGCAACACTTAAAAATTTATGATGAATTTATTTAAGTTTTTGAAAGAGATGTTGCTGAATCATGATCCTAAGTTCTAATGGAAATTTTTCCTAAGTGAATGCTGAATTAGTCATTTGGATTTAATCTTGACTTAGAAAAACTTACTTTGTTGTTAGCATTTTTCAAGATGTTGATGTATATATAAATAAGTTTTAAGAAAACATTGTATAGCAAAGAATTATCAACATTAAAATTTAACAATAAAAGTTATTTTATTTTTTTGAAAAGAGTGTAGTTGAATCATTATCCTACGTTTTAGTGAAAACTTCTCTAAGTGTTAAAATCATGCTTCTTGAGAGTTTAGTCTTAATAAAGAAAGAAAGTAGATACTTTTATTTCTTTGAAAATTTTATCAAGACAACGACATTATGACCATGCATGAATATGAACTTGTAGCTATGTAGTATGATAAAACAATTCATAAGAGAGTAAAAGACACAAAAAATTGAATAAACATATATGTAAAATCAAGTATTGGGAAATTTTAGCCTGCATCAGGGCTTACCAAAGTTTGGATATGGACAAGTTCCATAAAAGAAAGAAAAGCAAAAACAATAAAGAAAACATGGGAGTCTTAGATTTATGTCAAGGCTCCCCTTATTTAGACTATGGTCAAGTCTAGAAAAGAAAGAAGAAAATCGTTTTAACTTGACGATGACAAGTTTAAGACTAGAATAACTAGTCTTAATTTATTTTCATAAAAGAAATAAATAAATAAATTGCAAGAACATAAAAAGGATAAATAAAAGTTAGATTAGTGAGCATTAGGCTCTAAGAAATATAGATACATATATATACATAATAACATATAAAGAGTTAAGTTAGGATCATGTACATAATACAACATGAACACATTATGAAGATGAACAGTACATGAACAACATGTTGTTTTCATGATTCCATTTCCCTAGCATTAGCATCATGGGGATTTATATAGAATCAAAACACACACATCGTTTATGTTATGTTACATGAACAAAAGAGGGTTTTAGAAATATTTCCCTAAGGTTGATGAAGGACTTGAAGATGGGATAAACAAATGGATGTGTTTATTTTTTCTAAAGGAAAATGAATGGTAGAGAGTATTGAAGAGGAAATTATTAGAAAAATTGAGGAAAATTTTTGGTAGAGTTTTGGTATATTAAAAGAGATGTGTGAAAGAAATGGAGGGAGAGATGGTATTTATAGAGAAAGTGGAGAGAATTTTGATGTAATATAATAAATTGAAAAAGAAATAAAATTAAGGAAGAGAGGGGGATGTGTGCTGGCCTTAAGGAGAGAGGGAGAGAAAGTGTGTGATAAAAATTGATTTTGATAAAAAAAAAAAAAATGTAATGAAATGTAAGAGAAGTTTAGTAAAACGTTTTATTGGAAATGTAAAAATGTAACGAAAGGCATGTAAGGTGTATGAAATAGGTTTTAAGGAAAAGTAGAGATAGGTGAATAGTAATGAATAGTAAATAGTACAATGAATAGTAAACAAGACAAATAAATTATCGGTAGTAAAAAAAATACATATAAAAAGGCTATATATAATATTTTTAGATATCAAAAAATTATGAAACTGATATTTTATGAATCCTTATGAAATTACAAATCTATATTGATTTGCCAAATATTTTTACTATCCTCGATACTAGGACACGTTTTTCGAAGACTGATTCCGTTTGGGTTAAAAATGATCAAATTTTTGACAAATATGATATTTTTAGGCTATCTTATATTATTTCGAACTATAATCTACCATTAGCTTATTTCTAATGTTCTTAGGTTTGGAGCATGGGATTGTTGGAGTTAAAATCACTAGCATGCTTTGATCTTTATTGACTTTTGAAGTTTCGGTTCAACCAGGGGTAGGGTTTACTCCAATTTTACCCTAAAATTGAGGGGTTTTATAATGTATGTGTGTGTGTGCACCTTTTCTGGAGCCAACATCGGAGCCTCCAATACCGCCCTTGCAACCCTAACTTGCTCACTAAGGAGCCTGCAGAAGCACTCAAAAGAGCCCAGACAAGAGCACTTAAGAGCGCCTAGGATAGTAGCCTTATGCATCAAGGGAACTAATAGCCAACACCTTATTTCCCCTTGTATGCTACAACTCACTCTTAGCTATTCAACTTGTGGCCATGAAGAATTTATGCCCCTAACAGGTATCTAATAAAGGAGATTGGCAAACATATGGCTTAACACCTAAGCTCGGTTGAGGAAGTTGAATCGATCTTTTGCTGCCAAGCTCTCCATCAGCTACCTCGATGGAGCACAATTTCACATGACCATTGTCGGTCATTGAGGTTGGAATCAACAAGCAATCTCAGTACTAGACTTGCACAGCTGTCATCATGCAACTGTGACAACAAAAAATGTCAGATTTGTCATGTTAACAGCTTCTTGCTGATATCCTCCCTTTCCTTTCCCTTGTTCGACACCATGTTAAGGAAGGAGGCTCTCAATCGTATGTTCCTTACAAAGTATCGGCAACAAATCGACTGGTTGTTGTTGCTATTGGTTGACTGCTATCGCCTCCGGCATCCTAAAAGCAAGTGATTGATATTTTATGGGATTTACGTAAAATAGGGAGGGAATGCTCATGTTAGCAGCTAGCATCAAGTCAAGATGTAAACACTTGATCCCTGCCAAATCTCGTTCCCTATTTCATGAGAATCTCATCAACTTTATTCCATTTTCTTTTGCTTTCATACCACAACTGATTAGAATAGTAATTACTAGATTTTAGTGCAACTATAACTCTAGGACAAGTGTCATTATAAGGAGTATAGGAGCGAATGGCATAATCAAACCCCTACGTTAGATTTAGGAGCAATAACTTCAAAGCTACAAGGTTCTTCTAAATGTTAGATATAAGCTGTTCATAAGGAAACCGAACCAAAAACATTTCCTCAACAGCTAGCTTGTTGGTGGCGATCCAAGGAAAAAAACTTCATGGACCTGTTCGTAAAGTACTCAACCATGATATATCAAGGTTCTTTTTGAAATTTTCTTGATTCTCCATCTCTCAACTTCACTCCACTATAAATATTACCCCCACTGCACACGTGGTATTTTTAGATCCCAAACTAGCTACAAATTCTATGGTTTTCCCTCTTCCACTTGAACATCTGCTTGTATTGCATCAATAAACTTAGCAAAATATACGTGCATACATTGTCCTCTTGTTGTAGACACATCACGGAAGGGGAGAAAGATGCATGAACTATAGCTAAATCTCTCCTATGTAAGTAATATACCACTTGGAATGCTAGCCACAATGCAAGCTTATGATCTTCACGAAAACTATAGAGCTAGCGTGATGAGTCCATGGTCATGAGTTGACCTAGAAGTTAAATGTCAAGTGTAAGTATGGATAAGAATAGTTCTATTTAGTCAGGTGAAAGGAGTTAGAAGATTGGTTAGAGAATATATGAAATTCGTAACCCAATACACCTGATTTGATTTGACGATCTTTTATTTACAAAAAATTAATAATACCATATAAAGGCACACAAAAAAACTGAGTGGAATCAACTATACATTTGCTTAAAACAGAGTAGAAACGAAAAAGTTCTACACAATTCAAGTTTAAGCCTTAGAATTATAAAAAACTTAAAGTTTCTATAGTTGAGTTACTTGAATATATTACTAAGTCATTTCTTACACAATGTTTGGGATCTTTGGCCGAATTTAAGTGAATCTGACCTTAACAACGACCTACCTAAGGATTATTGCAACATTTGAAAGCAATGGTAGAGTGAGTACATATCCTATGATCTCTATATTTGCTTGTGCTTGTAATATAGAATACTGTAACTTTTTGAATAATTAGAATCAAATGTAAGATTGGGACATGTATGTGCTTGCATTGTGTTGTGATTGCGTGTTAAACTTTTATAACATATAAAAGTGGATTCTGGTTTTGTTAATTAGTGAACTAGAATTATGAGTGTCTGTGAATCTATTTGGTCACATCATTAAACTAGACATAAATCTAATTGGATAAGATATAATTAATGAGACATTTTGCACTAAGCATATTGCATGGTTGAAGGCCATCATCACCTTATAATGAGCTGAATAGGTTGTTATCATGGGGTGCGAGCACAGACCATGGGCCCTATCCTTGATAAGTAAGAACTAAAATGTATTTATGGGTAACAACTTATTGTCTAGGGCCACACCAGTATCATTAACTGAAATTAAACCCACTTCGGGAATATACACACACACACATATATATATATGTGTGTGTGTGTGTGTATACTTAAACTTTATGTTACATGTATGTTTAAATCAAGTTTTTTGATAGTTTAGGTCTTGAAGCTAAGGGTTCCTGGGAGTTGACGATATTGGTATTCCCCTGACATGGAGAGTGTAAATACATTCTATATATAGTTACTAATCAATTATATATATGCATTCATATGTTTGTTCACATGTCCACTACATCATATGCTTAAGCCAATAAAAAATTTGATTGCTACTGCTTGATAATATAGTGTGAGGATTATACTTCATCGAACTGTGGTTTGCTTATAACCTTTTAGTTTGTTGTCATAGGCATATCTATCGTACAAACCAAGCAGGGGATTCCCTTAGGTCAGTTTTGGGAGATTGATGGACTTTTGGGATGCGATATAATCTAAAGAGAGCTTTCTGTTTAGAACATCAGTTATGAGATGCTTTGGTATTGTTTTGTGCTATGTATTGTTATAAAATCCCATTTTAAAAGAAAAATTCGAAGTGAAAGCTTTCGAAATTTATAAAACTAATTGGTTATATCCAGCTTCATTTAGCAATTACCAATAATAAGGAAAATGCACCGTCTGAAGTAGTATAGAAAGAATTAGGTCAAATCCTAAAGGAAATCAGCGGCATCTATCATACTCACATTTCATCCATTATCTAGCCAAAGAAAAATTTAGAAAACCATAATGAAAATAGAAGTTACACTAATGTTAATAATATTCACAAATATTCTCTGAACAAAATTAGTGATCGGTTTGCAACAATGCAAGACGACAGCCCAAGATTTGCTTTCCCAACTCCTTATCATTTTATTTCTTAAGACAAAACCCATAGAGAGAGTTGTTTACTAAAGTATTTGCACCGCCGGATTCACTAAGGTAAACTAAAGCCTCTCTCAAGGTCAATAGTTCTAGATCTAAACCAGACTATCGGAATCTCTTCTCAAGCTATATCAGCCTCGATCTGTATAAAGTTTAAAAATCCTTTATTTTTAAAACCAACTCAATGAATTTCAAAACAAGTGATAGAAAGTCTTCACCCGCCCTCTCTCTCGATATTTAGGATCAACTCCATTAGTAACCATAGATCTATTCAAAAGAATAAGCTCTCTGCCTATTTAGTTGAAATCAAACATGAATCTAACTCGTGCGCCATGCAATTAGATTCACAAAATTAAAATCAAGCTACTAATTACAAACACTGAGTCAATATTGAATTGAAAGCGCATTTGAAATTACATGAATCAGGATTTGGATTCACAAACCTTAAGCTGTAGGAGATTATTTCTCCATGGATTTAGAAATTACGAACATAATCTAAAGAAATAATAAGAAATTAATTGAAGAATATTAAAATTCAACATAGAGTCTTGTAGAAATTAGAAACAATGGGTTAAAATAATTTTACGTATATTTTGGCTTCGATCAGTATTATTCAGGGCGCAACGGTTTTGTTTTTCACTTTTGTTGCTGTTTCTGCTCTACATCTAATTAAAAACACTTTTATTCTTCTTCTTTTGATTCATGGAGCTAAAAAAACAACAATTTAACGTTAAAAACACCATATTCATAGGAATTAAATTAAAAACTCATCAAAATAAACTCGAATTCCTATGAAAAGAATAGGGTTAAATTAACTTATCATGATATTATGAACTAATCTTGGAAACTTTATGTGTGTAATATGGTTTTGTTAATAGAACAACTTTACTTTGTTATGCCACCATATATCTGGTCTAGTTAGATGCTATGTGCTACCTTTGTTACCTTAGAAATGGATACGATGTTGCACAAGAAGTGAAGCCTTTGAATGACAGTGGAGTCGTTCCTATGCTTCCTTGTTGTGTATGGTGGACTATCATGTCTAGGGAACCCTAAGGTCATGACAGGTTGAGGTGGTATCAGGTCGGGGTTAAGCATTGGAGTTTAACCCAACCATAAAATTAGGAAAGCCTACCTAGTGACTAGAGTATGGATATTACTAGGGATAGGAATTGATTATAATTGTAAAGCTTTTTAATTTGAACCTACATATTTTTTGAAAATTTACATATTAGTCTTCTGGTATTCATAACAGGCATCCTACAACCAATTGAATCAACAATGGTTAGATTTCCATACAAATCTTAGGGAAAGTCTGGTTTCCTATCAACAGTGACTACAGGTATTTTGCAAGGATTTTGCTTTATATTATTCACCCTGTAGTGTGGATATCATACTGACCTAGGGGAAATTGGGATTACATGCTACGATCTGGGAGGATAGAGTCCGATTAGTAAAATATCAACTCCTACCTAAGACATTGTTTGATATGAAAACAATTTATGTCATGGAAGAAATCACCTTTTACCTAGGAGAACCAGGAGGATTTGCGGTGTACTTGGTATTCTTAGTAGGTAATAGGTTTCGACTTCCCCTTCCTAATTTCCAAATTTAGGATAGAATGGCAAGTAATGTGATTTTTGCAAGGGACTTAAATTAGGATCACTTAGATATGGGCAGTGCTTACCACAACAGCTGAACTAGCCTCATGGCTTTTCATATTTTTGGATCCTTATCCTAACCCACAGCTAACTCCACCTCCTATTGTCCTTACCCCACCAACAAACCCTGCCCCTCCAACACAGCTTGTGGATTATGATGATGACCATGAAGAGGATCTTGAGGAAGATTTAGAAGAAGAAAGGGATGATGACTCTAAATTAGATACAAAGATTGATAGCCAAAGTACACCCTCACGGTTTGATTCTTTTTCTTCGGTGAATCAGGTGTTTTCAGAATACTATAACAAAAGGCTTCTTCCTATGTATTGTGGAGGATTAGGGAATCAGCCTTAGCCACCACCACCTCTACTAATAGACCTAAGGCATCTAATGTCTTGTTTCGATTTGTTTAGGATGCCATAACATGAGTAGATATGTTTTTATGACTGTTTAAGGTTGTTGAAAAAGGAATGTGTGAAAAACTATTGAAAAGACTTATGTTTCGATAGTAAGTGTGATGACTATATAGTATAGAATGTAGCTATATCTCCTAAAATTTTGTTTGTATATAATAGGAGATTCTTATATCTAGATAAAAATGTAACCAATTTTGCTTGTAAATAGTTAAGTGATGGCTGCAAATATAGAATTAATGATGAGTTTTGACTTATATATTATGAATCATCAACTATAATGAATGAATGAAAAGTAATGTAAATATGTGACATCTGTTTCTTAAAATATACAATATATGAGTATCATGTAGTAGACATTATATTTATGATATGTTAACTTCAGAATATGATAATGTTAGCCAACTTAGGAGAGGTCGGGGCAAACTTGCCCACTAGCAAGCAATCCTTGATGAAGATACAGTTGCACAAAGCTCACCACAAAAAATTCAAGTACTTAAAGGAATGATTACTCGAACTAGAGCTAAGAAACTTCAGAAAAAAAGTTTCAAGGATTTGTACAAAGCTTTATTTGAAGATTACTTAAAGTTCACCAACATCAATTTGGAACAAAAAACAAAGACTTTTATTGTTGTTTTCATAACTCAAGAGGAGAATACAACACTATAGATGGAATCATATTAAGGCTACCTATTTTAAGTTCAAAGCTGCCAGTGTAGGAGACAAACACAGCTGGCCTTAAAATCCCAAAACAGCTGACTTTCATTCTATCATTACAATAAATGTGCCCCGCCTATGTATGCAAATAGCTTTTCCAAGTACACTACCGGCGTTGAGAGATGGCGGAGGAGATCTATGGCGATGGTGGTGTTTTGGATGAGATGATGCTGGAGTTTTGGGCTTAATGGTGGCATTAGTTGGTAGGCTAGTGGTAGTTTCCGCTAGCACACAATGGTAGTAGAGGCATTGAGAGAGAGAGGGATGGTCGCCGGGTTGAAGGAGATGGCGAAGGTGATATGGATTTTTGAGGTGGAAAACTGAGGATTTAGGATTTGTTTTTGAACTTGTATCCAAATTTCAATTTTGGTCTTTGTTTTTGGCTTGAGGAGCTAGTGTTCCTTCTTATAGGAGCGAACGATGAAGATGGAGGAGCAAAGCATGCATAGGCATTAATGGCTGTTTCCAAAATTTGAAAAGGTCAGGGTGGGTTACGACTATGGAAGCTCAAAGAATTGAAACTGTCAACTTTTGGTATTGTTGGGAGTTGAAATGCCATTTTCCAAAAAAAAATTCAAGTGAAAAAAAACCTACAAGCTCAAAATTTAAGCTTCAATGACGGAAATCAACTGGGAAAGACTACAAGTGTGTGGCACATGCACGCGTCTCCCCATGTACGTGAGCGCACGTGCTAAAAATTAAAACCCTTATATGTTCTCGGCTTGGATCGAACTCTGGTCTCCTTTTCGCCTATTGCAAACCTTAAACCAACTGACCCATACTTAGATTTTGATTAATGTGTCAACTCAAAATATACTTAAACAATCTGAACTAGGGTCCAAATTAATTTTCAAATACATCCTAAAACATTACAAGACCAATAATAACCTAAAAACAAAATTTTCTTTATGTTTTCCTTTTCCAATATTTTTTTTTGTTTTAATTCTAAAAAGCTTATATACTAAAAGATGGGGTTTTGTACTTTTTTAATTTCTATTTTTTAAAATTCTTTTTTAATTTCTTAATTTTTATTCTTTTTTCTTAATTTTTAACTTAACTAATATTTTTTTGTATTCTTTTGATAATTTTAAATTTTTATTGCATTTTTTATGTTTTTAGAATTTTTAGGAATTTTTCATTTCTTAATATTTTTTTATATTTTTCAAAAAAAAGAGAGGCAAAAATGGGGTATTGACAAGGATAAAATCACACCAACATCAGAAAATCACGAAAGCATCAACGGTTTTATTATTTTATCATGCTTAGTCGTTATTTCTCTAATTCTTTGCATTCATTGTAAATTCCATGGAGTAAGTTTTTCATGCCCCAATCTTGTGAAACCCCAAACAATGTGTTGTAATTGATGTTTGATTAATAGTGTTGATGTTCCTAAATTTATTCATATATTTTAATTGTCTTGTAATAAGTTGTGGCCAGATTTGTTACATATTTGATTCTTGTTAGATAAAAAGAAGTTTCATCTAACAAGGTAGATTCTCATGAATAAAGAATTTGCATGTTTTACCTAAATATAGGAAAACTTCAAATTTATGCAATAAAGATTTGATCTTTAATTAGGGTTTTTGTTCTTTTATCCAATCTTATAAGACGTTGGTGAGGGAGGGGTCTCCATTATCTCATATAATATTATGAATCAACTAACTCGAGAGAGTATTTGATTTAATTTTGAATCCCTACAGTTTAAGAACTAAATACTTGTTAATCAAACCATTATCACGAGATATTAAGGTTTAAGGTGGATCATGATTAAGGTATGGTTCTATGATTGAATTAATCTTCTAGAAAGTAATCAAAATTTGTTCCAAGAATTAGTAATCTAGTTTATTTAGTCGATTAGTGATTTTAGTTAATACCTACATAAGGAAATTTAGGCTAAATAGTAAAAAAGGGTAATACTAGTACTTTTTCCTTAGATCCTTGTGGATGACACCTATTTTAATCTTATACCACTGTAGATAAGTATATTTTCCTAGCTTGATCGTAGGAATTAATTTGGATTTATCAATTTAATAATATGATACGATCAGTAGTAGCACATCAAGTTTTTGGCGCCATTGTCGAGGATCTAGCAAGGCAATATTAGAAAAAAGCTTTGCATCTACTACTTTGTCTTTTTTTTTTTTTTATTCTTTCTCTTCTGTTCATCTTTTAAATAATTCTCATTTATGATTGCTTACTTCTATGGTGCATGATAAGGAATTTCCCTTTAGACATTTTTTATCTAGACCCTAAGACTGAGAGGATGCTTTGGACTATTCGTAAGAATACAATTGCTACATCATCTGAGCAGTTAACAATTGAGGAGGAGACATTGGATTTGGAGCCTAAAATGGAAGCAAAAGAAGAATTACTAGCGAAGGACAACTAGGAAAACATGGCAAAAGAAGATCCTAAAACTAATTTGGACTATGCAAGGCCAACTCTTGATGGCACAGGCCCAACAGTTGTGAAACCATCTATTGGGTCGAATAACTTTGAAATCAAAAGGGTATTGATCCAGCTCCTACAACAATACTGTTGGTCCCACCAAAAGGGAGCGAAGGGGGGGGGGGGGGGGGGGGGGGGGGGGGGGGGGGGGGGGGGGGGGGGTTGGGGGGGTGAGGGGGAGGAGGAGGAGGTAGTTGAATTGGTTTTCCAAGTTGAAAATTTAATTCTTTGAGAAATTAAACCAAATTTACAAATCTATTTAATCAACTTAAATGTCTTCTAAACCTTACTTGAAAACAACAACTTTAATAAACAATATAGTTAGATGAAATTCAGATAAGAACAGATACAAAAAGTTTAGCTTAAAACAAAAATTGAACTCCTAGATTTTAGCCTCTGAATTAACCCTAATTAGTAAAAATTGCACTTCCTATTACTCTCTGAATTTGTTTCTGACTAATTCCGCAAAACAAATAAACACTTAAAATGTATAAAAATTAAAAGAGATAGGATAGAGAAGATTGCAAAGCTATTTATAGAGGTTTCCACCTTGAAGTCAATCTTCTCTTCCAGCACCAAGCCGGGGACCCTGTATACCACATCGGTATGTTCCACTATCCAACAAATCAACAAGTTACAAGTTGTCTTTTGCCAAACACTTGGCTACAAATGCACTCAGCTTGATCCTCCTAGCTTCCTCAAAGCTACAATCAAACTACTGAGCCTTCTTACAACTATCAAATTCACACTAATTGTGTAAAACAAATCCGTAGGAAAGGAATAAAATTCCTAACAAATTTCGATCAAATAAGAACAATTGAAGAGATTGAATTTAGCGTAATGAAACTGGGATGAGTATTTGTTCTTCTGTTTTTGAAGTCTCTTTCTCTCGTGAAATGATATTCTCATATATTATAATCTGACTTGAATGAATATCTTTTTATTCTTGTTGTCTCCAAAGGCTATAAGAGATAGATAAACTTGTTCCTGATTTTTTGCTTTGATTTCGGATAAGTCTTGCTGGTCGTTTTTCATCTATAGCTTGGATAGTCTTCTATTCCATTAATGTTGCTAGTCATCTTCATCTGGTAATGCGGCTCTATTCAAATGTTCAGATTTGAATTATCTTATTGTAGATATCCTTGAAGATTGATTTTTGTTTCCGTTAAATAATATCCCCGAAAATAGCACTTTATCAAACTTGATATGATCCATTTGAATTTGAATTCTTCATGGTCTTGAGTACATTTGTTTTTTATAACAAACTAAGTTCAGATTCTCTTCTATTACTATTATACTGTCACGAGATTATATGTGAAATTTTGTCGTGATCCTCCAATCTGTTGTGAGACATAAATTCTTCAATAAACAATCCTTAATCTATATAATTTAAAATCCCCTTTGGATAATTGAATCAACTTGTGGAACATAATTGAATGCATTACCCAAATATATTCACTTTGGTACTAAGTCTTCAATTTATATTGCATAGAAAATCATTCGTCCTTCATAATCGTGATTTTTACATATCTCAAAAACTTTGTAAATTGCCTTCTGAAACAATTTCTAATCGATATACAACCCTTCGTAGTTGTTATAATTACTTTCTGAAACACTTTCTTATCGATATACAACCCTTTGTAAAACACTGATTTTCCTTCTGAAATACTCTCTGAAAACTTAATTGTATGTGAAAACCATTGTTAAACATTCTTTGAAACACTTTCTGAGTTGTGTCCTTTTGTAAACATTTACATAAAATCTTACTTGATTACTGCACACTTAATGAATTTTGTTAATACACACTTAACACTTTTTGTTATCATCAAAATCATTTATTGAGAGAAACCAGCATTCTCCCCTTTTTGATGATAACAAAACCCATATAATTAATTTTATCAAAAAAATATATTTGGAAATTTTGATATTTTGTTTATCCTTCTCCCCCTTTTTGTTGCATCAGACATAACAAATAAGAGATAACTATATGAAAAACATCATTAGTTGATACATCAACAGATCATTAAAACTAAAACATCATCATTCAAAACATCAGAAATATGAAGAAATAGTCCATAAAGGAAAAACAACACATGATCAGAAAATCAGTCTTTCTTACAATCTATGGATTTAACGGATTTTCTGATTTCATTTTGCGACGGGCCGAAAAAGTTGGTCGAATAGGGGATGAATAACAGTTAATGTCGAAGAGTATTCATAACCAAAAGAATGGTTTGGATTTGTTCAGGGGTAAGAGGTGGAGTTGATTCAGTAGGTTGAACATAGGGAACAATCTGCAGATTTTTCTCAGTGACTTGTTCGTCAAAAACAACACTAGTCTCACTAGAAGCAGCAAGAAGTAGCAGTAGTCGATGCTTTCTCTATTGGAGGAGCAAAGGTTCTATCTCAGTTGTAGCAGCAAGGGGTGTCTTCTCTATTGGAGCAACAAGGGAATCGGTCG
Organism: Combretum micranthum; assembly: GCA_024138025.1. Lineage (NCBI taxonomy): Eukaryota > Viridiplantae > Streptophyta > Magnoliopsida > Myrtales > Combretaceae > Combretum > Combretum micranthum. Next base: position 88,937 of record JAMXBD010002352.1, on the reverse strand, counting down.
TTTGTTGCATAAGTGATTGATGAGAAAGGATGTCTTCATCAAAAACAAATTCTACATGTGAAGCTTGAGAATCTTGAATTGATTGTTTATATTTGTTAAAGACAGATAAAAGTGATTCCATGAAATCCTTTTTAAATCCAATAATTGTCTTATCAAATATATCACTCAATTCAGATTCAAGGCCAGATTTTGAACTTTCTCCAGGGGACCTAAGTGGAGCCGAATCACTCTCTGATTCACTCTCTGCTTCTCTACCTTCTCCTTCTCTTATCTCAAACTTTCCACTAGTTCGAATCTTATAGCTTTTCTTCGATTTCCTTGCATTTTTCTTTCCCAGCTCTCCTACTAAGTAACTTCTCAGCTTCTTCACCTTTTGCTTCTCCCTTTGATCACTTTCTGGTTCAAGAATAACCTCCCTCTAGCAAGAGCTTTGATCTTCTTCCAATCGAAAGCAAACTTGCTAAACTTAAGGTATCTATACCAAGTGCCATCCATAAAGAACCAAAAATTATCATAAACCAAAATCCCCATGTATTTGAGATTGATTTCTCCAATTTTCTTTAAGGTTATTGGAATTTTAAAATTCTTTGGCAAATCAATCTTTTTGAATTTGAAAAAATGCATCAAAAGATTGCCATAGGGTTTGTTTCTACAGGTTCTCCACGTGTGCTTTAGAATCAATCTTGGAACATTTACTTTCAATTTTTTCTTGATAGCTAACACCACAAGAGCTTCTTCTTTTGAAATAGTGGTGGTACTGCCATTTTTTGGAAAAATACAGTCCACAACTATTTTGTGTAACAATCTCACCAACAGCTCAAAATTTGTTGAAAAGATATCATTGTCAACAAATTCTCCTATTCCATCATTCAATTCTTTATAAACAGCACGTCGATGTAAACTGATAAGCCATTTATCATCTTTGACATCAAGCATCTTAAAACATTCTATCAAATTTTTTCTTGTTATTTTGACAGATTTTCCCAAAATTTTTTATTTCAAAGATAAATCCTCCAATTGTTCCAGATTCTCATAAAACTCAGCAATTATACTTCCTTCAACAACATCCATTACCCCACATAATTTTCTACAACCTTTCCTATCTAGCCAATGGTTCCAATAAAAGCCATTGTCTTTAAAAAACTTGAAATCTATAAAAGCGCATTCAATTACCTTGTTGTTGTTAAGCTTTTTCTTTTTGAGAGGGGCAGATAAAGATTCCTCTGTTCTCTTTCTCTTCAAAGATTTTTCTTTGTTATCCTTTTTCGAACTTTCTTTCTTTGAATTCTTCTTTAAAACCTTTTCAGAACTTTCTTTAGAGCTTCTGAATGTGCCTCTAAAGTAGGGTTTGGTTCTGAAATCCCTTCTAAACCTGTCTTTCCCCTTTTCCCTTCTTGTTACTGGGTTCTTTCTTTTTCTTTTCAATAGATTTCTTTGTTTGATCATTTTTCAATTTTGATCGTATCTCTCTAGAGGTTCCATTATGCATAGTAGTTTAAGGATTTTCTTCTGAGTCTGAAGGTTCATCACGAATCATTATGGGTTCGGAAGATTCTTTAGTTTTGAACCCTTTTGAAGTAATATGGGAAGATTTGCGAGGAGCCATGGTGATTTTAGGGTTTTTTTTTTTTTTAATGCTTGAGAGGATTTGAAATGAAGAAGGTAAAGGGTCTGAAAAGTAATACAGTTGAAGGCAGATGGAAAGACGCAGGAGAGAGTGCTATTATTTAATTCATTATTATTATTATTTAAAAAAATTCTAGAAAACAAGTGGCATGCGGAAGAATAAATGCATATATTCAAATTTAAATAAAAACAAGTTCTAAAAAGAATAAAATATTTATATTAAAAGAATTAATTTTGAAAAGGAATACACATACCTATTTCATTCCTTAAGAATTCAAATCTATTTTTGTCTAATGGTTTTGTAAATATATCTGCACTTTGATTTTCTGTTGAAATAAATTAAACATTAATGTCTCCATTAGCCACATGATCCCTAATAAAGTGATGTCTAATTTCTATGTGTTTTGAGATAGAATGATGCACTGGATTCTTTGTTAAATTAATTGCACTAGAGTAATCACATTTAATACACACATTATTATATTTCAATCCATAATCTTGCATTTGTTGTTTTATCCAAAGTATTTGTGCACAACAGTTTCCAATTGAAACATACTCAGCTTCAACTGTTGACAAAGCTACTGAATTTTGTTTCTTTGAAGACCAAGAAATCAGTTTATCTCCTAAGAATTGACAAGTACTAGAAGTACTTTTTCGATCAACTTTGCATCCTGCATAATCAGCATCTGAGTATCCAATTAATTCAAAATTTTGGTTTTTGGGATACCAAATTCCTAATTTTGCAGTGCATGCAATGTACTTGAAAATTCTTTTCACAACTTTTAAATGTGTTTCAGCTAAATTGCTTAGAAATCTTGCACAAATGCATACAGAAAACAAAATATCTAGTCTAGATGCAGTCAAGTACGAAAGAGAACCAATTAAACTTCTATAAAGTTTTTCATTAACCTTTTTACCTTGATCATCAAGATCTAACCTGGTAGAAGTACTCATTTGTATGGCCATTTCTTTTGTATTTTCATATCCAAATTTCTTTAATATTTTCTTAGTGTACTTCTCTTGGTGGATGAATATTCCTTCTTTTGTTTGTTTGATTTGTAATCCCAAAAAGTAATTCAGTTCACCCATCATGGACATCTCAAATTCAGCCTGCATAAATCTTGCAAATTCTTGACAATATTGTTCATTAGCTGATCCAAATATAATATCATCAACATAAATTTGTACAACTGAAAAATCATCTTTATAATGCTTTATAAACAAAGTTGTATCAATCGTACCTCTTTGATATCCACTTGATATGAAAAATTCACTCAGCCTCTCATACCAAGCTCTTAGTGCTTGTTTCAATCCATACAATGCTTTTTTTTAATTTAAAAACATAATCTGGTTTGAATGGATCTTCAAATCCAGGAGGTTGTTCAACATATACTTCTTCTTTAATGTAACCATTCAAAAATGCACCCTTAATATTCATTTGAAGTAATTTGAAATCCTTAAAACAAGCATAAGCAAGTAAAAGATGTATAACTTCAAGCCTAGCAACAGCTACATATGTTTCATCATAATCTATGCCTTCCTCTTATAAGTATCCTTTAGCTAAAAGCCTAGCTTTGCTTCTCACAATTTTTCCATTTTCGTCTAATTTATTTTTAAATACCCATTTTGTTCCTATTTTAGATTTATTTTGTCGTTTAGGAACTAGATTCCAAACATTATTTCTTTGAAATTGACTTAGTTCTTCTTGCATTGCATCAATCCAATTATTATCATTTAATGCCTCATTAATATAATTTGGTTCTATTTCAGACAACACAGCAAAATGATTTTTAATATCTTTTAACTTAGATCTAGTTCTTGTTCGAGATTCTATATCATCAATAATTAAATTAGGAGGATGTGATGATTTGTATTTCCATGCTTTTGAACTTTCAAGATTATCATTTCTTAATTCCAGATTGCCTTCTGGATTAGTTTCCGAATCATCAGATTCTAAACTTTTATTCAAATTACTTTCTACTTTACCTTTTGCCTCATTGATTTTATCAAATTTAGCTTCTGATTTTCTGTAAACCCCAGAATTTTTTTTTCACATTAGTATACGACTCTAAAATAGAATGTATGAACTAGTTAGTAAACTTAGAATCCAATAAAAACCTAAGAATAGATCAATGACTTGAATTTGGCTGGATTAGGATTTAAAAGCAGAATAAAGAACTTCTTTGACCCTAATTGATACCAAAAACGAGATTTCGTATCTTGAACTGATAATTTCAAGATATGATTAAAGGAAACTCAAATTTTCAAACCCCGAAACTTTTCTTACAAATAGAATAGATAGAAAAATATAGATATAGAGATTAAATGACTACTATTGAACTCAACAATGATTTGAAACTAGAATAATGAATAGTAATGAGCCTATAATAGATTAAAACCCTAAATTCAAGATTCCTAGATAGTATTAAACACTACTAATAGGATTTCATAGTAGGCATAAAAAACCAAAGATATATAGATAATTTAGCTTATATATCAAAAGCGATATTGAGTAGTTATCCAACTACGCTTATAAATAGGAAACGATAACCTAAAGATAAACCGTTAGAATCATAAATGCACAATAAAAACATAAACAATGTATAACTAAAGATTTAGACTTTAAATAAATATTTGAATCACACCATTGTTCTAATTAGGGTTTTCTTAAGCTATTGGAGCCTAAAACAAAAATTGACCTAATAAGCTTAGGAAACCTTAATCGCGGGTGATAAAATTCTAAAAACAATTAATCGTGTAAATTTAAAACTTGAATTTGTATCATTTGGTAACCTAAGCATTTTAGAATCTTATAGAAATATTTTCTGACAAAAACTCTCAAATATTAGCTAATTTGTACCCGTTTAACTTATTAAACTATCCGAAAACTAAGATAATTAACTAACTAAATATTATTATATATTATTTTCTCAAATTTTCGGTGCAAATGGGAGAGAATTGAGGCTGAGGATCCTCAAAAAATATGCACAGCCGATTTCTCCTTCTCTTTGTCTACAAAGTGATCAAATTTGTCAACAAAATCAACACACCAACCAATCAAACTTTGCCAACTCATCTCCTTCATTAATGACAACAAAACAAATGGAGGAAACAGTAATCAAATGAGGAACAATCAGGGCAAACATCAGAAGACAACATCTTCTTCTTTCCTCTATGTGTGTGTGTGTGTGTGTGTGTGTGTGTTAATAGCTCTTGATGAACAAGCAAACAACCTCCACTTACTCTCGAAATTTTCAGAGCAAACAACACCTATTAAGCAATCAAATCGACCTAAAAATAGAAATCAAATCGTCCTAAACATTCCAGTTTGAATCAAAGAAAAATATAACACAAAAAAATGTTCAAATTGGGAACAAGGTAAGTTGTTGTAATTTGATTTGTTATTTGTTAAAAACAAGGATTGAAACTAACTTCTAATGATCATAGGATCATTACGAACCTAAGAATAAGCTTCGAATTCCATCAAACAAGCCTAAGCAAGGTAAGATTCAAAAATCCTAGTTGTACCTTTTCAAATTCGAAAATTTAAGGTTACATACATGTAGATGCGTTATAAGTTAACGTATGTATAGATACATAACATAAAACACTTAGGAATGGTTTGAGAATGTTTATGACGTAGAAAATTAAAAAAATATGAATTGTTTCATCGGAGAAGATGATGAACAATGTCAACATCGTCCCTAAGCCGGCAGTATAGACGTTGAACGCCAATGGCTTACGAGGGTAGGCCGGCGGTGTTGAGACGGCTTACATTGGAACAGAAGCTATGTAAAATTTATTTTCACGTAACATGAACAAACGCTGGCTAGCTGGGGTTGTACATTGGTAGCGTATGGTCTGGCATACATGGGAAAGCTGGCGGCTTACAAGCCGGCGCAAACGATACGAAATAAAATGTAAAACTTAAGAACACCAGCATCTGGGTTTCAATGCCGGTGGCGTTGGAACCGGCGTACACCCATGTTTTTTCTACGGGAAGTCTGTATTACATGAACAGAAAATATATATATAATAAATACTAATAAACATATTATATAATATATATAATGTCAAAAACAGAATTTAAGTAATAAATAAATACAAACACTTAGAATAGCAATATGCTTAATATTTGATAGCTTCTAAAACCCTAGAATGATAGGGAAATATTAAGTATTAATAACAACTATAACTATCAAATAATTGTACTATATAGATAAATAGGTAAGAATGGAAATTGAAATAAGCTAAATTTATGAATAATATGACTTCCAAAAATAACAAAATAATTGTATGAAGCATATAAAAAGAAACACGACGACACTAAGCAATAATAAACGAATATGATTTACTATATTGAGTCAGGTAGAGAATAACATAAAATTAGTATTAATAACTACAAAAAACTTGATAAATATTAATTTTTCGAATACTAGATATATGTATATAAATATCAAGTAAGACTAAAGCAAGCTACATGAAAATAAAGATTAATTGATAATTGTTTTCATAAGACCATTAAAAGAACCAAAATAAGTAATAGAAACTGAGCCAAATATCAATTTATGACACTAAACACATATAGGAGTTTAGTTATATAATCTATATTATATTGATGAATATTTTATTCATCTCAATAGGTGACTTCGATACCATAGAAGACCTTTCGGCAGATTATTATGATTAAGTCACTATGAGCAAGTGAGTAATTCAGTCATATTATACTGTTTGTGCTTATAATTAGCTGAATATGTAATGCAAAGATAATAATAATATGAATACTTTGATGGAAATGTTATGTGATCTGATTTTATAATTATTAATCTACCATTACAAAAGTGATAATACAATGATATGATAATGTGAAGTGGTATGATGATGATTGTGTGTAATGTATGATCACCATGAAATTGAATAAGAACTATTGATTTATTAAAATAACCTGATCATGCATTGCACGTACTACATTATTTCATATACAAACAGATGACAGTCTGCTATGTATTAATATTTCGGTTCTCTGTTAATGCTTGGTTTTTCTAAAGTGTTAGTTCTTCCAAGGTTTTCTTTGTTCTGTTGGTTCTATGAGAACTAAGTGGCAATGAAGAACGCCGCCCGTATTATCACTTTGAAATTATTAATACTTAGAGAGTTTCTAAGGATGGATATAGGAAATGGTCAGTTAAAACTGTTATTAAATTTAAAGTGATAACCTTAAGATGAGAAATCGTTGATTTTTCTGTAAACTTAGTCTCTTCTAGGCATATGGGTCATAAAGTAAATGTTCTTCAACCCTAACAAGAGGGCGTAAATCTTTTTCCTATTTAGATTCTAGATCATCTAAGCTTATATCTGAGCATATGTTTGAGTGATTGCATTACATACGATTTGTTAATAACTTGTTTGATGTATAATATGTCTTGTTATTCATTGAGCCGTGGTTTCGCTCATGCTCCAATAGTCTTTTTAGGTTTATGCTTCAACCTTGGTTAGTTACTTTCAGAAACATAGCTCCGGCAAGGGCTTAAGAGCTGGAAGCATGTGGTTCTTTTAGGGATAAATGGTTTATAACTTTCCCAGAATGGATTAGCTAGTGTTATATTATCTGTTATGTATGTAGAGAATTACAAGAAGACTACATGGTTTATAATAATCTATGATACTTTATGATTAAGATAGTAGTTATTTACTAATTCATTTCTCATATGTATTTATCATTTCTTATCAAAGCAACTAAAAGATCCTTTTATTTCGGAAAACATGTCACTCTCCGAAGGTAATCTAGTAATAGTATTCAGGTGTGACTTGTCTACTTCTACAAGGGTACCTTCGGGGCGTGACATTTTCCTTCTGATTTAGCAAAATCTAGTTCACTAACTTCATCTGTAGGTACAAATACATCATCATCATCCTTTATTTCGTTAAGAAAACGCACATTAATAGATTCTTCAACCACTTTAGTTGATTTATTAAAAACATGATATGCTTTACTATTTTGTGAATATTCTAGAAAAATTGCTTCATCAGATCTTTCATCAAATTTTCCAAGATTATTTGCATTCTTTTTCACAAAACATGTACATCCAAACACATGAAAATATGAAACAGTTGGTCTTCTACTACGAAACAATTCGTAAGAAGTTTTTGTTGTACTTGATCGAATATAAACTCTATTCATGATGTAACAAGCAGTTGCAACAACCTCAGCCAAAAAATTCAGCTATTTTACTTTCATTCAACATAGAACAAGTCATCTCTTGAATTGTTATATTTTTTTCTTTCAACTACTCCGTTTTGTTGAGGTGTATAAGGTGCTGAAAAATTATGATTTATTCCATGTTCTTCACAAAAAATATAAAAAGAGAATCATCAAACTGTTTTCCATGATTAGTTCTCAAAGCAAGAATGGAAAAAACTTTTTTTTTTATTTTAAATTTGCTTAGCAAACTTTTGAAACATGTCAAATGTATCAGATTTGTGCTTCAAAAAGAACACCCATGTAAATCTTGAAAAGTCATCAACAATTACAAGACCATGTTTATTTTTACCTAAGCTTAAAGTTCTTGTAGGTCCAAATAAATCAAGATGTAAAAGTTCAAAAGGTCTTTTTGTAGAAATCTAATTTTTGCTTTTATGTGAAATTGAAACCATTTTATTCTTTAAACAAGTTGAACAACTTACATCATGCTTTATATTAATTTTAGGCAAACCAACAACTAAATTCTTTTTAGAAAGTTTTTCTAATTGATTAAAGTTCACATGCCCAAGCTTTTTATGCCATAAATGTAAATTATCATTCATAGTCAAAAGGCAACATTCAACATTCATATCAGATGGTGTGATTAAATATGTTCCTTTTTCTAAAACCTTCAAACAATTTCACACCTTCAATATTATATTCAAAGCATTTATCTTTCTCAAACGTCATCTTATAACCTTTGTCACATAATTGGCTTATACTCAAGAGATTATGTTTTAATCCTTTTATTAGTGAAACATTTTCAATTAAGTAAGGAGGATGACCTATGGCACCTGTTCTAATTATCTTACTACGGCTGTCATCTCCAAACCTCACATAGCCTTTTTCTTTCCACATTATGCTAGTGAATAAGGAAGCGTCACCTGTCATATGACCTGAACATCCACTATCCAAGTACCATGTTCCTTTTATTTTTGTCCCTTGTTCCTGCAATTACACACAAAAAGGTGATCAAACCTTTTTGGGAACCCAAACAAACTTGGGTCCTTGATAAGTGAAGCTTGTTTTATCTTGTTTCTTAACTTGATGTGTACTGAGCTTGTTTCTTTTGTAAAAACAATACTTTTCTATATGGCCTATTTTGTTGCAAAAGAAACATGCATAAGAATGTGTATGATATCTATTATTTACCTGGTGATTGTAATTTCTCCTTGGATATCCATTATTATCCATACCTGTAGGTTCTGCTATACCCTTTGCTTGAGAATTTTGTTGAGAATACCTTCTGAAAGAGTCTCCACTTCCATTTTTCATATCCTTTTTAACATGTAGTTTAGCAGATTTTTCAATCACGGGTTCTTTTGCCTTAATAAACATAGTTTTCTTTATATTTGCTGATCTATCATCACCATACCCCAAGTCCATGTTTAATAAAAGCGGGTCTTCGACTACTCATTAACATTTTTAGTTTTTCTTCACTTTCATTAAACTTATTAAAAGTATTTTTAATTTCTTGTGATAAAACTTCTACTCTTCCTTTTAAATCCTTGATCTCATTATTCAAAACGTTATTTTCTTTGTTCAAAGCTTTAGATTTAAAATACAATTTCTCATTTTCATTTTTCAAAATATTGTCCTCATCTGTAAGTAACCTATTGGTTTGTTTTAGAACATCTTTCTCATTTTTCAACGCCTTGTTTTCTATATCTAGTTTTGAAATCTTCGAATCATCTTTCTTAAGTGCCTTTAGAAGTTTTTTCATTTCAATGTACATTTCATTATCAATTATATCAGTTTCGAATTCGAAGTTTACCTCGGACGTAGCCATCAAGCACAAGTTGCTTCTCGATCATCCTCACCGGTAGCTTCTGATTCAGGTTCTGATTCGTCTAGATCATCTCAAGTAGCCATCATAGCACGGCTTTTCTTCTTAAATTTCTTCATCTTCTTCTTTAATAGTGGACATTTGTACTTAATAGGCCCTGGCTTCTTACATTCATAACACACGATCTCCTTCTTCTGTTTGTTTTCTTCTTTTTCGTTATAGTTTCTTCCTACATCAAACTTGTTATACTTATTGTAACTTTTAAATTTCTTACCCTTCTTTATCAGATTGTTGAATCTTCGTGCCAGCATATCGATGTTCTCTTCATTGTTTTCCTCATCCGAATCAGTCTCTTCAACAATTTTCTTTGCTTTAAATGCAATGACCTTTGTACTACTTCCAGGCTCCTCCGTGATATCGAGGTGAGATTCGTACGCCATTAATTTCTCCCTTAGTTGACTAAGTGACAACTTATTCAAGTCTTGGGCTTCCTCAATTGCTGTCTTCTTAATGTCCCATGACTTTGGCAATATGCGTAACATCTTTCTAACAAGATCTACATCATCCAATTTCTTACCAAGAGATGTTAATTCATTCGTGATAGAAGTAAAGCGATCGAAAGCGTCTTTGATTTTCTAATTTGTTTTAATTTTGAACAATTCATAACGTTGCTGGAAAGCATTAGTCTTTATCTCCTTAATTGTATTAGTTCCTTCATAAGTTGTACATAGAGTATCCCAAATTTCTTTTGTCGTTTCACAAGAAGAAATTAAATAGAATTCGGAAGGAGCTATAGTAGTGAGTAAGAGATTCTTAGCTTTGTTGTTCTTTTCTATGAGTGTCTTTTCAGTTGGAGTCACCACTTCTCCTTCGGATAATGCTACTCCATGGTCACCATAGTAGATAAACTACCAAGAGTCAAAATCATTAGCTTTGATATATGTTGACATTCGCATTTTCCAAAATGCAAAATTCAATCCATCAAAGAAAGGAGATTTGTTGATTGCAATATCGTACTCACAATCGATTATTCGAATGGGACCATTAGTTTAACGTCCTTTATGATTATTCGAACAGGACCAGCAACTCTATTACAAATTATATTTATATAACAAATGTAACAGTAGAGAGTTTGCTGCTGCTGCTAGGACTCTTTTCTTTTCGTGCACGTTGGTTTTGAGTAAATGTCATGATAGGCCTATTTAAACTGTCCTTCAAGGGATACCTAATAGTCACTCGTACTGTACTTGATTAGGTAAGGTTTGAGTAAGTACTAAGAATGATAGGTATTCTATAAGTATAGGAGTTGGCAAAAAAATCAATCAAATCGAATAAATCCGAACCGAACCAATCTGTAATGGAACCGAACCAAACTAAACTGAAAATATGTTTTTTTTTTTTTTTAACAATTTGATTTACAAATTTTCTAATGCGAACCAATTTGTAAATTTATAGTTTGGTTTAGAAGGTAAACCAAACCAATCTATAAAATCGAACCAAACCATTTTAGAAAAATATAATAATATTTTACTTATAAGTTATAACTATAGACTTTTTTATGATGATTGATTAAAGGTCATATATGTTCATATAATTTCAAATATCCTTGAATTAGTATCAGAGCCAAACCAAATTTTTGTTACAAGACCTACAGTACCTAGTCATTATTCTATCCGTGTTATGTCGTGGATAAGCTTGTTAGGACTTCTTGTGACTTGATGGTTGATGGTTTTCTATGTATTAGTTGAAGCTTAGATTAGTAGAAAACTGGTTTTAATTGATAACAAGACTAAGATAGGAAGATAAACAGTAAACACAAATGGTAACACACACTTAGTATCGAGTAGCACATTCAAACCATAAGAACAAATACATCTTTAAGATATCTTTGCAAGCACTTAATGAACAAGATCAGATTAACATGAAGGATTATATCAGACAATAGCAGAAACAATTTACCTTTGCATAGAAGCAATTTACCTTTACTTAATTACATAACTATTGAAAGATCTTTAGTTAGCTCTTTAGCAAACTATAACAATACTGCCAATACTTGGATTACAACATTTAATGGACATAAAATAGGTTAAGTCAGCATAGAACTTTACTGGTAAATAGCATAAGTGATGATTCAAAAAATACAACTACAGAATTAAGACTTGAGAATACCTTAAGTGGTAACATAATAGCTAGATACAGATAAGTAGAAAGCGAGACTTTAAGGAATATAACAAGTAAAAGTATAGGATTAGAAAATAGGTTAGGTGATATAATACAGAATCCAGAAGTATTAAAGGATAATATAGAAGACTTAGTTACTGCAAATCAGATAAGAAGATGATAAGAATATGGATAAAGTAATTAATGCTTTAAGTGAGTCAGTACCAGAATTAACTAGGGTAGCTGATGTTAGAGAAGGTATAGAAGAATTAAAAGACCGGATAAGACACCAATTAGAAGGACTAGAAGACTACATAAGACTAGAAGGACCTGAAAACATAGCTATAGACTGCTTCGTCTATAGAGATAAACTTTTTAGGTTGATTGTGGTAAGTTTACAATTTTACTTAAGAACTTTACAGCTAAGAACACCAAGAAGTCTAGAATGTACTTTACAAAGAGTCAAAAGAGTTTGGCTAGAAGAAGAAATCTCAAATCCAGAAGTAGAAAACTTAATTACCCTTTTAAAAGAAGAATGGTTAGATGGTCAAAGAGAAAGTCTTAATAATTTATAAGTTAGTCATAGGTTGTTGTAATCCCCTTGATTTTTCATAACCTGATTATAATAAATATTATAAAAAAAATGTAGAATTATGAAAGAACTATAATAAAAATATCAAAAATCACTGCAAATTTTTTGTGACTTAAATTTTAAGTATAAACAAATTAGAATAAAGAATATTTATCACTAGAACCTTAAAAGTTCATAATATTCGAAATAAAGAATAAAAAAAAACTATTTAATATTTAAGAACCCAAGTTTTAATATTCGAAAAATATTAATACTTTCAAGTTAATTAATTCCGAGTTTATAAAAACTAAAATTCTGATCCAATCTAGTAACTTATAATTAATAAAAAGAACCAAGTAACAAATATAAAATTAAATTAAATTTCTAATCTATTAAAAACTTTAGAAGAAATTTAAAAACAGAAATGAATTCATATGTAATTTCAAATCTTATAAATTTATAATAAAGTCAAATTAAGGGCAATATAATTATTAGTTTATCAAAATACTACCAAACAAAACTTTTAAATAGATAAAATATAATTTACGATAGCAGTTATAAAAACTGAAAAGTAGAAGTATTAAACTAAAGATTCTATGTATACTATCGTATTCAGAATATTTAATATCGTTAATAAGTAAATTTTTATCCAAAAATATAATCAAATTAGAATTTATCATACGTGTCATTTAAATCCATAAAATTAATTTTTTTCACCAGTTCATATTTTTGCCCACTCCCTACAAATTTATTTGGTTATAAATTTATTATCTTCTTTTTGTTTTTATATTTCCATTCATCCTAACTCACTTGTCTTTTTTTTTTTTTGTTTTACGAATTTCATTTGTTTTCACTTTCAATTCATACTAGACATGATGAGTTTTCACAAAAAGCGAAAATTCAAACACATATACATAAATTTTAATAGAAATTCTATGTATATTCAATAACGTGAATATAAAACTTTTCATCTAAAAATATTACTAAATCAGTATTTAACATACGTTTCACTTAGACTCGCAAAATTGATTTTTTTCACAAGTTTATATTTTTACCCCCTCCTTATACATTTGTTGGTTATAAATTTATCATCTTCTCTTTGTTTTTGTATCTCCATATATCATATCTATCTTATATTTTTTTTTATTATTTCTCTTCACGCTATTTGTAAACCCCTAGAATTTTCGGTTAATTTTAAGTTTGATCTTAGAATTAAAGAGTCAACCGAAACCCTAAAGGTCAACAAAAGTCTAGTACAAATCATAGATTTTAGATCCAGCATTCTCGTTTTCTTTAGCCCTAGAAAATGAAATTAGAATAATTAGTGGTAATAGTTCGTAATGGCTTTAGGTTATATAAAAATATCATATTTGTGAAATTCGAGTGTCTTTCGGACTCGACGAGATCAGTTCTCGAAAATCCTGTTCCTGAGCCCGGAATAATAAAAATATTCCGATAACACCGATAGGACCAATTTAATATAAGGATTTTAAAAATATCAGTTTCGTAATTTTTCGGTAATTAAAAAATCATATATCGCAATTAGACGCGTATTTTCTTACTATCGGTACTTAAATTGTCATATCTACTTTACATTACACTATTTACTACTATTCTACACTATTCATCTATCTCTACTTTTTCTTACAACCTACTCTTACAAACCATACTCCTATTCTCTTACAATTTTCATTTCTAGTACAACTTCACATCTTTCATATATTATTTTTTATAACAAATATACAAAAAAATAAATTTTTCTCTTCTCTTTTCTTTAAAGTTGCATCGGCCCCCTCTCTGCCTCTTCTCTATTTGTTTTATTTTTCATTTATTTAATTAACACAAATTTCCTTTCATATTTTCCTATAAAATACCCCATCTTCCTTCCACTTCTTTCACATCTTCCATACACTAAACTTACTCTCTAAAAATCTCTCCATAGACCCTCTTAAGTTCTCTCTAGTTTCCACTTCTTCTATAGGTAGTAGTTTTAGCTTTCTAAAGTGTTCATTTACTTAGTATGAGCTTAGTGTGTGTTTTCTAAACCATGAAGGTTAAAGAAAGTAACAATAAGTTCATACTTTGTTTTTGTTCATGAATCTAATTTCTTTTATGTGGCTTTCATATACATTTAACTAAATATATCTATGTAGCTATATATATCTTTTAGAGCATATAAGCTCATTTGTTTTGCAATTTATTTACTTTCATGTTGTTCTTAAGACTAGTTTTTCTAGTTTTAGACTTGTCCTCATCAAGTCAAAACATTTTCTTTTTCTTTATGGGACTAGTCTATTCTTAGTCCCGGGATACCTTGATGAAACTAAGGTTCCAATACTTGATTTATTTCTTTACTAGCTTATTCCTTTAAGTTATTATGTTTCCTTATGTTTTCATAACTTTATGATCCATACTCATGCATGAACATAATGATTTTTGTCTCAACAAGATAAATGAGGAAAGGTTTTTCTTAAAATAAAGATTATTTTCTAGAAATAAAAGTAGGAAGAAATTTTCATAAAGCTAAGGATTTATTTTAACAAAATTTTCTAAGAAATCTAGAGGAATCCATAAACATACATAACATAGAAAGAACTTTTGAGTAAACAAAAGTTTTACTAAAACTTTACTTTTTCATCAAGTACTAGAAATCATTTTCATAAAAATGGAATGATCTCATGAAACAAGGAAATTATTTCTATAAATGTAGAATTGTTATTACTTTCGAAAAGTGTTAGAAACCAAGCTTAGAAAATAAAAATCATTCCTTGGAAATTTAAAAAGACTAAAGAAATTAAATTTAGGAAAAGAAAATACTTATTTAAAATAACTTAAGATAATTTTAAAGCAAAATAAAAAGGAATTTTTCAAAGGTTCTCACTTTTCCAAAATCTTTAAATGACTTTACTCTTTCATGGTTTGAGACAACTTCATTTACTTCATACATTTGATATGAGTCAATAAATATGTATATACATTTCAAAGGTTTTACAAACTATTATAAAATCTATCTCTTTTATATGAGTTTTGTTAAAGGAAGGAATTCAAGTTTTTGTGAAAATTCGTCGTAAATCTGGTCACCATTATTTCGGAACTCAAACGAAGTAGTTTGATGAAAATAATTTTAGAATTGAATAGATCTTTTCAAATAGGTAGAAAACGGTATATTATATGCGCAATTCCGAGTTAAAATGACAAAGTTATGGCCATTTTAAGTTGGAATTTCTTTCTATACGAATTTTCAATGATAGTTCTTTATTAGTACCATAGAATAAAAAAGAAATACTCATTTTGGGTATTCTTCTTGATTAGGTAATCTTGAGGAGGATTGTTCATATCCCGAAGATTACTACGATTAGTGGAAATCCCGAACGACTCATCCATTTTCAAGAAAGATGTCATCATGGCTGAGTGAGTTTACTCTTCGTTATTTTTCATACTTATGATTGTGCTTGTAAATTTAGTTGCATTAGAATTTAGGCAAAAATCAAATGGAAGTTGTATGATAATATGTTGAAAGAATATTAAGTATATTGAAACATGATTTGTTTGTAATAAAATTGCATGTACATTAATATCTTGAAGTGTTTGAAATTGGTTGCTCACTTGAAAGAAGTTAAATATAACTACTAGACTTTAATTAAGAAATTATGCATGCACTTTATATGTTGAGTCACATTTCATTCACTATTATACAATTGGTGGACAAGTGTATAATAGTGGTGATAGGCAGAACCGGTATATCATGTAAGTGGTGAGTAGGAGCCGGTAAAAACTACATAAATTGGTGGTTAATAGGAGCCTGTAATAACTATAAGTTTTTTATGGTGTATAGGAGCCGGTAAGATCTATAAAAGTGTTTTAAAAGTTGTGGCTGTAATTAGCCTGAATACCTAACCCCGAATGAAGGACGTAATTCATTCAACATATGATTCCTGGAAAGTCATATGTTTTGTATGCTCATGTGGTTGTTGCATCCCATTTGCTTGACTAATAACTTGGTTGATAACTTACTTTAGTATGAATTTTTGGGATTTACTCACTAAGCCCATAAGCTTATGCCCCTATAGGTATTTGTATTCTTAAGAACACCTATTTTTGTACCCGATGTCTCCTCATATCCGCGTAAGTATTCTTTTGAAGCTTTTGGAGGAAATCTACTTAAAGATTTAGATTAGAACTCCTTTGAAATCTTTAATGTAGTATTTGAATGTTGCAAAGACTATTACGATCTTTGGGATTAGCAGGGGTATGCCCCTAAGAAATCATGTAATAGACCTTTGGTTATTAATGCTATAATATATTTTATTTCTGGATTCTTGTATATTCATTTTTACTTGCTTAAACTATGCTTCCCAAAAGCGTCTCCTATTACCGTGCTAGATACCTTATATATAATACTAAGGCTTTCGCGTGACTAAGGTAGTCGTTCTTAAGTCTTGATATTATATGTGGCGGACTGCCACGTTTAGGGTACCCTTTAGGGTGTGACAATTTAACTTAGTATAATGTGGTGCAAACTTGTACACTTACGGTTGATTTTCTTTGGAGAAGTTGCAGCCAAAATACACCTCAACTTGATCAATTAATACACATTTAAATTCAAGACAAACAATGACCCAAACCAATCCAAATTAGCTAAATTAGCAAGGATAATTAATGCATAAGAAATTATGCAAAGCAAATTGCATTTCGGTGGAGAATTTCCTTGAAGACTTAAGTTGCAGCTGCCCCTCTCTTCTTCATCTATATATATATATATATATATAACTACTAATGAACTACAGGCCAAAACTCTTAAGTTATACCAAACCATCAGCCAACAAACCAACTAAATTCATCCAACAAAACTCCACAAAACAACAACAAATACAACTCCAAACAAACTCCATTAAAACAATTCTAGAAGCTTGGAAAGTGAAGACAAGATAAGTTGATTCACTTTAACTTGTTTAAAATGGTTAAAAAATGATCTTGAACAATATTTCTATACATCTAGGGTCGAAACAAGCTTTGAAAGAAGGATTAAGATCATCTGACACGTCTAAACAAGATAATATCTCATCCTAAAACTCCACATATATGTAGAAGTTAGGAAATCATAGAGTTTGATGATTATAGGATGTTATATGAATTGATATATTACGTGTGATACATGTAAAGTATGGAAAAATACTTGGAAAGAGTTTAAACATAAGTATAATATATAAATGTATTAAGAAAAATAAGTTTGAAACAGAGGAAAACGAAGAAGATGATGAATAGTGTAAACATCGTCTGTAAACCCCCAAATTTTTGGAATCAGTTTAGCATAAAACCCTAAACCGGAAGTTAAACGAATCCTTAAAGGTCAACAAACCCTAGTTTATCGTAACCAATTAAATCCGGCATTGCCGTTTTCTTTGACCCTGAAAAACGAAGTTGGGATAATTAGCTAGAATAGTTCGTAATAACCATAGGTTTTATAAAAATATCAATTTCGCGAATTTCGGGTGTCCTTTGAACCCGATCGGACACTATTCTCGAAAAACGTGTCTGGGAGCCCGGAATAATAAAAATATTCTGAATACACCGTTAGATTCGTAAAAATATAAGGTTTTCAAAAATATCATTTTCGGAATTTTTCGGTAACTAAAAATAACAAATATAGCTATTATACGCGTATTTTCTTACTACCGGTACTTTATTAGTCATATCTGCTTTACATTACACTATTCATTACTATTCTATACTATTCTTTTATCTCTATTTTTTTTTTACACCTACACTTACACACTACATAACCTATAATCTTTATTTTTTACCTTTCCCATAACTTTATTTCACATCTACCTTACACATTACATCTTTCACTTTACAAAAAGTTAAAAAAATAAATCACTCTCCCCTTCTATCTCCCACGGCCGGCGCCCCCCCCCTCTATATCCCTTAATTTGTTTTATTTTTCTTTTATTTTAATCACATAAAAATCCCTCCACATTTTCTTATAAATACCCCCCTTTTCTTTCACTTCTTTCACACATTCACTACTCACAAATTCTTACCAAAACTCTCTCAATTTCTCCTCTCAAAACTCTCTCAAAATACCATCCCAAAACTCTCTCCAAATAATTCTACAACAACCTTTACCAACAAACCAAAACCTATAACCACATAACATACCAAAACTTCCTTTAGGTAACCACTTCATATTTCTTCTTCTTCTTCTTCTTCATGTCATGTAACTTTACATGATCATAGTGTGAGTTTCCAAAGACTACAATTTATGGAAGCTACATTATGTTCATGTATTGTTCTTGTTCATGCCAATCCATTTATGTTTATGTTGTTATTTTATTTTATTATTGTTAATATATTATTATCTATATATATATATGTATATACATAATCTTTAGAGCATATAAGATCACTTGCAATTTATTTATTTCATGCAAAGCAATTTATTTATTTATTCAATTGCAATTTATTTATTTATTCCTTGTTGAATTAAGACTAGTCTCTAGTCTTAGACTTATCCTCATCAAGTCAAAACAAGTTTTTCTTTCTTTCATTTTATTTTGTTTTGGGACTAGTCTACTTCTTAGTCTCTGGAGCCTTGAAAAAGCTAAGACTCCAATACTTGACTTTATTATTTATGTTTTATGTTATTTGTTTATTATTATAATCATGTTCATTTAGATTGTTGTCTAAAAATTTTATTTTCTAAAGATAATTAAACAAAGAAGAATTTTGTCAAGTTTATGTAAAGTATAAAATCCATAAGATAACAAAAATAAACTCATTCCTTTTCAAGTTACAAAAAGAACTCACTATAGTTTTAGAAACTATTTTTACTTTAAAAAGCTACTTAAACCTTTATTATTCCACTTTGTTTTTCAAAAGAAAATATTTGTTGATACAAAAATGGTTCTTTTTATGAAAAAGATAAAATGAATGGCCAAGGAATTTTCAAGTAAAGACCTTCACAAACAAATAGGCAAAGAAAATCTATGGTTTGAAAATAAAAGTAAAGTTATTTCTTTTTAAGTTACAATTTTAGAAACTACTATAAAAAGGTTTCTTAAGTCACATATTGATATACTTGTTTTTATCAAAAAATTACATTTCTATGCATGAATTATTATTTTTTTTTTATGAAAAGCATGTCGAAAGAATGAGAAATTTTCAAAAGAAGATTTTTTTTGTAAACAAATAGACAAAGGGAATTTGTACAAGAAAAATAAATAGGAAGAATAGTGTGTTTTTTAAAATAGTAGAAATTAGTAAATAGAAAATTTATTTTCAAGGAGTTACTTAGGAAAAATAATAAAACCAACGTAAAGGCCTTTTTAGAAAAACAAAAGGAGACAAGGTATTCATTTCAAGAAATCTACAAAAACAATTTTTGAAAACTATATTTTTCCAAATCATTTTACCCAAGAAAAAATAATTGGACAACAAAACACTTGAGCATGCTTAAATATGAGTTATATAGTTATAAAAAGAGAATTTTTCAACTATATAGATAACTAAGTATTTATCAAACAAATTTTGATTTCTTGAACCAAAGTTGTTTTTACTTGGAAAATCCATGGTGAATTTTGTTGCCACTGTTTCGGAGCCTATATGGTTTTTTTTTTATGGAAAGAATTTTGGAAATGGGTAGATCTTTTCGAGTAGTAGAAATCGGTATATTATATGCGCGATTCCAAGTTAAAATGACCAAGTTATGGCATTTAAGTTGGAACTTTCCTTTATACGAACTTTAACGTTCTTTTGACATTGATTTGTCAAATTTCAAGAAAATCATCAAGGGATAATCATTGTGGGTATTTTCTTTGGCTAGGTGACCCCGAGGAAGGATTCCTTTAGCTCGAGGATTATTACGATTAAGTAGAGTGTGTGAACGACTCATCCGCTTAGAGGATTAGACGACATGGCATCGTGAGTTTATTTCCATTAAATACTATACTTGTTGTGCTTGTAAATTAGTTGCATTAGAGTTAGGAAAGGATAAATTTGTATGAATGTAAAATAATTCTTTGAAAGAATTTTAAGAATATCGGAGCCGGAATTGTTTTAAATGATTGTTTTAGTATAGCGTTTGATTTGTGTGAAGTTCCTTGATCGCCTTAAATTCCAAAAATAATTATCCTATGACTTTATAAATAAATGAATTCATGCATACCACGAAGTGAGTCACATTACATTTTGGGTTATTATCCTTGGGTGAGAAAGATAGTAAGCTCATGTCGAAAGCAACACTTGGCGGATGATCCAAAAGCGATTGCTTGGCGGCTTAAGGGAAATGCTTGGCGGAAGATCCGAAAGCAAGGTCAATCAAGTAGATTTGGAATGCTTGGCGATGAGTGCTCGTGAGCATGAAAACTTTTTAAACTAAAACTACTTGAATTGAGGTTATGTATCACCAAACCCCGAATGGAGGGCGAAAATCCATTTAACATATAGTTCCCGGAAAACTATATGCTTCTTTGCCCACGTGTTTGTTGCATTACATTTGTTTGTTTAATCAACTTGTTTGAAATCTTGTTACAATAAGTTATTTATGGAAGTAGTTCTCACTAAGCCTATTAGCTTACACCCCCATAGATATCTTTGCAGTTTCCTTACTTATGGTTAAGGCCACGTGGACCCTGCAAGCAGGTAATTTCTTTTTGGGTAATAGAAATTTAGATAAAATGTAGTATTAGTATTAATGTATAGATATCCATGTAATAGATTAGTGATCAAGGAAAATGTCTCTAAGTTTGTAAAAATATTGATATGAATAAATGATTATTATGAATCCTCTTTTCTTAAATGTTTTATTTATATCTTCTTAAACTTCGTAATTCCATATATGGTCCTCTAAAGTTGTGAAAGTACGCCTTACACTTAATATAAAAGCTTTTAGGAGTGGCTAAGGTGGTCATACTTAAGCTTTAATATTGAATGTGGCGGACTGTCACGTTTAGGGTACCCATTGGGGCGTGACATCATCCCTACGCCGACAGCTTATACCCCAAATGCCAGCGCTGTATAGAGATAGGCCGACGGTGTATAAACGGCGTAGTCTGGAACAGAGGCTACGTAAATTTTAAAATACGAAATTCTTATACAAACGCTAGCCTTTGGAATTCAAAGCCAGCGGCGTACACCCCAACACCGACAATGTTCGTTGAACGCTGGCAGCCTTTGAGCCAGCGTTCGCTAATGTTCGAACAGAATAAAAGTTTACATGAACGTTGGCATCTAGGAATCAATGCCATTGGCATTTGATGCCAGCATACATGCAAAATTTCCTAGATCAAACTTGTTCATCCGAATTAGTATATTATATTATATTATATTTATTATATTATATATTTAAATATACATATATATATGTAATAAAGAAGAATAGTATATAAATAAGAAATAAATATAATACTCGAAAAGGGAATGATAAAATATGATAAATGTAATTTAGCAACTTCTAAAAATTATTGGAAAATAACACTTACAATATTATTGCTAATATTAATATATTGAACAAATAAAATGAATTATAAATATTCTAAATAATTATCTAGGATAGATATACAAGAATGGAAAATTTAATAAGTTAAAATTATGAACCATGTGAATTCCAAAAATAACAAAATAAATACATAAAATAGATTAAGAGGAACACGATAAGATTAAATGATAGAAAATAAATATTATATACTACAAATTAAAGAACAATCTAAAATTGATAATAACAGTAATAATGAAATATCAATTTATTGAGAATGAGTTTTATGACTACTAAATAAAAATATTTAATATCAAATAAGATCAAGAGAAACAAGATGAAAATAAATAATTAGAAATAGGAATTTGTTGCTATAACCAGTCAAGCTAAGGGACGATATAAAATGATAATAATAATCTTAATAATTTACTTAGTATGAACTCCGTAATTATCTGATAAAAATAAAATATAAAATATTCTAAGATCAAAAAAAGCAAAATGAAAATAAATAATAAGTAGTAAGTATTCTTTACTATAAAAAGGACTAATACATGTAATAGAAATTAAATTAAATATTAAGATAGGACACTTAGACATTCATAGAAGTTTAATTGTGTTATTTACATTATGTTAATAACTATTTTGTCTTAATAAGTGACAATGAATCGTAAATAATATAAATAGAGCTAATATAGAACTATTCTACTAAGTAAAATCATATTAAGTCGATTAAGCTAATTAAAGTAAATATAGTAATACAATTAGGAGATTAGTTTCAAGCAAATCGGCTTAGATTAATATACTAGGTAAAACCATAAAAAGAAAGGAGTACGTAATTTCTAAAATACATTTAAATTAGAATTAATGTAACTTATAGTATAAGTAAAATATAATTAATTTAGTGAATATGTGTTTCAAATATCTTATTTTCAAAACTAATAAAAGAATAGATTAGTTGAATTTTAAATATCTGTTATTTCATTTTCACAGGAAAAATAGATCAATTCTCGAATTTTCAATAACTTATACAACAATTTAGCGAGGACCATAGGTGAGGGAATTCTAATGATCTACTATTTGCTTGTGATTGCTACTTGCTGATATGTTTATTGTATTGCTTGTATGTGGAATGATTGATTGAAGTGAGTGCTATCATCTGCATGATCACCTGAATAAATAGATAAAGATAATAATTCGACTAAACTAATTGGATATACTCATTGCATGTGCTTGATCCTTGTAGGAAATGTCATAAATTTAAAATCAAAAGTATTTTGAAATGTATTTTTAAAGAAATATGACTTGAAATATTCCAGGTTGCTTTTATATCCTTGAAAAGGATGAATTTATACTAAAAGAGTTTGTGAGATAAATATGGGACATTTCTGAGTAGTGTTGTGACAGTGGATGTTGCCTGAGTTAGGGTCCACTGGTCATGTAGCGACAGGTGTTACCTGAGTTGGGGTCTATCTACCATATTCACCTTTAGTAGGTGATGGTCAATATTGGCAGTAGATGTTACTTAAGTCGGAGTCTACTTGCCTAATTCACCATAAATTGGTGATGGTTAGTGAAAATCGCCATTAAATTGGTATTATATAAATTTAAATATTAACTAGCGTATATCACGTGAACACGTTAGAGAATATTTACTATTACCAATGGCATTTAAGCATTGGGTAAGTCTGGATGGATGCTACCACCAGACAGCCTCGTGCGAGTAAGGCGAGGTGTCCCATGCGGGTAAGTGTGGGAGACAACTGAAATGTAGATAGGTAAATCTACATCGTCTATGGATCCGGACTCCCATAGATGTGTTGCTTGCATTCATCACGTATGCATTCATATTGTGTGTAGATAGATTTGCATGAATACATAATTAATTTTTGATAACTTGCATGACCAGTAGTAGTGAGGGATGAACTCACTGAGCCTGTGGTTTTGCTCACCCCCCAATAGTTTCTGTGCAGGTATAACGCTAATTAGGACTGCGATAGGAATGTGTGAAGAGTGGTCCTCCATTAGTTCATAGAGAAGTTAGATATATAAGTGGCACTGAACTTAGAATGTAAAATTTGTAATTTGTATAAACAAATGAAACTTAATATTTTAAGCTAGAACTCAATTTCATTATTTGGTAGGGGATACCGATTCTCTGCGATCTTGATAGAAATTGGAAAAATCGGATTCCATAGTTAAAATCCAATAATATAATATATATCAATTATATAATAGACATTGATAAATAGAGTCTTGTACACTCTGACTTACAATACGGCTCTCATATTACAGGTGCACACGTGGTATGATAGCTTTAGATTAATCCTACTAGGACCCCTTATGAGGCATGACAGTTGTTTTATAGGAAAACAAGATAATCAGGTTTACGATAGTCTAAAAACAGAATTAGACACTAATACATAAATTACTCTCGCTGATTGGCTCATATATACTGATTGGTACTTACATATAGATTAAAATAACCGTAGCTAAAATAGGAGATTATAAGAAATTAGAGTGGTTAGATTTAGAAATAGATTATAGAAATAGGAAAATAATTAGACATCCAGATTATAGACATCGTTGTTACTTTCAAAATTACAGACACCAAATTCACGGAGATAGTGAATAATTAAATCCTGTCACAGACTTACTAATAAGTTTAGGAATAGCCTTAGAAGAAAGACATATTAGTATACACAATCAAGTAAGGCTAATAATAGAGCAAATAAGAAAAACAAATCTAGAGTTACAATAAACTTTAGATAATATTAAGTACATAATTACACCCTTAGAAAGAAGTATACAAAAACATAAAGAATTACAGGATTTATCTAAAGAAAAAGAAGAAACAAAAAAGAAACAAGAAGAGGTTTTACAGAAATTAGAAAACATTAGGTATTTAATAGAAGGAAAATAAACTAGCTTCACATCCTAGATATCTTGATGCTTTAAGAGTTTCATCTGTTTTCCAAGAAGAATCTGCAGGATTTTCTAATTACAAACCACCTATAGAACAAGAAAATATCTTACTAAGACATAATAATACCATAATAGCTTTAATAATAGGAGTAGAAGATAACATCTCAAACTTAGTTAGGTTTATAGAAGGCTGGGATAAACATATAACAGAAGAAGTAAAAAGGTTAGAAATAGAAATAAACACTGTTGAAACACATTTACAAGATAGCATAAAAAGAATAGAGGAAAAATTTACAAATCTAGAGAAAGGAATTAAGAAGATATTAGACAACTAAGGGAATTACAAAGAGATAAAACTATAGACAAAGAATTACATAAAACAGAATTAAAGGAAATATTTACAGGGACAAAAAATATAAAGTTATAGGATAAAAAATATGAATACAGTTACGTAGACCGAAAAGATATTTGAGAAAGTCTTTACAGGAAAAATATCTAAAGCCTTACAGATATTCAAAAAAGACCAAGGAAGAATTACAAAAGAAATGATAGGATGAGATAAAGGGATAATAGGAATAATGTCTAGGAAAAAGGAAAATAATACAGTTTTACAGCAAATAGAAGAGATAGTAGATATAGATAAGGATTAGACCTTTACAACACAAAAAGTTTAGGATTATTAGAACCTAGAATTTTGTATAAAACAGGAAAATTAAATTTTGGAAATGTAGGGTTATTTAAAACTTGTAGAGAACAAATAGTGTCAGTTACAAAGGAACCAATTAGAATTAAACTTTTTGGTGATAAAGGATTATAGCAATTGAAAAAGGAAAACAAAAGTCTTTTACATTTAGAAATGATAGTATTAGGAATAAAAGGATTAGTTAGAAAAGAAGTAGGAGCATAAGTATTAGTAGTTTTGATAGATAATTCTTGGCAAAATAAGTTCAAAAAGGCAACTATAGAAATTATTGAAGTAGATATGAATGCAAATAAATGAATTTTTTACTATGCACCTAATTACATGATAGGAATAAATAATGTAAAAAAGTTAGAGATATGATTAGATAGCAAAGGATTTGAAGATCATGTAGGAGAAAACTTACTTTTGAACATAGGATTTATAGGAAAAGTTATTGAAGGAAGTACAACTAGATACAAACTTAATATAGATGGCATAGTATACCAGATAGCTAGCTCTGGAAAAAAATTCATAAAACCAACTCCAATTAGTGCCATAGACTTAGAAGGAACTCAATGGGATTTATAAAAAATGCTTGAAGATAAAGACAAAACAATAAGAGTCCCAGAAGAAAGTTTGACTTATAGAAACCTTGATGGAAGTTATAGTATTAAGTTTTTAGATTACACAGATAGAAATGTAAGAGAACCAGAAAATACTGAAGAAGAAGTAATAGAAGAAAAAATGCTAGATGCAAGTGGATCCAATCCAAGATACTGGGGAATTACAAAAAATCCTTGGAGAGGAAGATTTTTAATAAAAAATTAGGAAAGTGAAGAAGAAGCTATAGAACGCTTAAGAGAAGAAAACTTTTTAGGAGTTACTAAAAAATATTACTTTTTAGAATATAGACTAGACAAATTAGGAAAAGTTTATGTTAAAGAAAGAATGCTTAATCCCTGATAACTTACACTTGATAAAAATATACAATATTACAGGATTAAAAAACTTAGAGGATTACAAAAAAGAATAAAGGAGGATATTAAAAATTTTTGAAGAAAAAGGATTGGTAAAAGTAGAAGAAATACAAGGAGTTTCAATTCCTGATTCAGATGATGAAACACAAACAGACTTACCACATTTAGACTCCCAGGAACTATAAACCATAGAAGAAATTCCAAAAGAAGTAGAAGAATTTAAAAATAGTGGAAAATTACAGTAAATTACAGACCTGATGGAAACCATAGCTTCACCAACAACACCACTAGCACCTTCTCTCAGGGTAATACCATGATCACCTAGACCACATGGAGGACAAATTTTCTCACAAAGACATGTAAATGTGATAGGACAACTTTCAAGACAGCCATACTCTACTTAGAGAGAAACTAGTCAAGAAAGGACATAATTAGGAAGAAGATTACCTTTAGAAATACAACCAAAAGACTTAATAGACTATGGTAGAATACTGAATATACCTGCACATGATGTACAAAGATGGCCACAAATCATTGGATGTTAGGGACAATTAGTTACTAGAGAATGGGAAACTAGTAATATACCAAGAGAAGCTACTATTATGTACAACTACTTAGAAAAATTTTTAGGAGAAAGCACAAGAACAATGTTGGAAGAATATAAAAGAAGATGGCCACAAGATTTTGCTACAGACATAGAACTAGAAGCCAACCCTTACAATTTTAGTAATAAGGTTACATATTTACTACTTTCTACTCAGCCCAATATAGATCATACTCAAAGAGACCAAATAGATGCAAAGAGATTTTTAGAATGATTACAAATCAGGAAGTCGAAGTATATAGAACCTTACTTAAATGGCTTCTTTTATTATTGTAATTTAGCAGGATGTTACTATGAACCAGCTATTGCTAATAAAGTATTTATAAAATTACCAGGAGCATTAGAACAAGAGATATACAAAACTTTTAAAGAAAATATAGAACCTAAATTAGTTAATTCCCATATCCTGGATAATCTAGGAACTAGAATCCAGTACATAGTTAGGTTTTTGGTAGAAAAATGCACAAACATTCAGATTATAAGACAACTTAAAGGAGAATATAATTACTGTGAATAGATTTACACACCACAAATATATGGAGGAAGGAGTTATGGATCAAAAAGAAAAACAAGACCAAGAAGAATCAATAGATATAAAAGGAATAAAGAGGATGGAAAAATTTACAGACTTAGAAAAACCAAACAAAAATACATACCAAGGAAAAAATACTTCAAAAGACAAAGTGATGCTAGGATACCATGTTTAGATGGGGATAGACATGTTAGGAAATACAGCAAAAGAAGGACTTACAAAAATAAATTGACTTGCTTTGCATGTAGAGAAGAAGGACATTTGTTTAGAGATTGCTCTAAGAGACATAATCTTCATGACAAAAGAGCCATGGTTGTAAATTACCTAGATGAAGACTTACTAGCTATAGATGACCAGATGAGTGAAACAGAGACCGTATATAGTATAGCTACAATAGAAGAAAATGTCAATAATGTTAGTAGTGACGAAATGGAAACACCTTTTGTTACAGATTCACTAGAAAAAGAAAACCCCAAATATAGGAATACAAAAGATATGTTAGATATAATAGATAAATAGATGAATTAAACCTTACGAATAATGAAGAAGTAGGAGGATATGTAGAATTACAGACAAGTTGTGAACACAATTGGATACATGAATCAGGTTCAGGCGACCACCCATGTAAACATTGTTCTGGATACCCTCACATTACAGTTAGGTTTAGATGTAAAAAATGTCAAGATGAAAGTTGTAAAAAATGCTTGGACTTGCAAGGAGAAAAATATGAATTACAAAAGAATAACAGTAGTTACAATAGGTGGAATAGAAATTCAGATTTAATAGAAACAAGAATACTGAGAATAGAAGAAAGGGTAGATAGATTAGAAGAATTACAAAAAGAATACAAAAATAAGGATACATTAATACAAGAAGACAAGATTTTCTTAGAAGAAAACAAAATGGTTAAGACTTACATAAACAGAGAAGTAGATGAAAAGCTACGATTAAATATTACAAACATGAAAATAAAGGTAAAATTTATAGTAGGAACTGAAGTTCTAGAAACAGAAGCACTTATAGATACAAGATGTACAAATAATATAATAGAAAAAGATAGTACCAAAAGAATGGGTTATAGAAATACCAGGAAAAAGGTGTATTAAAGCTGAACAGATGGATGGAAAAGTTTTTGAATACTGCAAAATACTAACTGATCATTTCATAGAAGTAGAAACTATAAATGGATGGAATTACAAATTTAAGAGTTCTAGAACTTATGTAAGAGACATGACTTTAAAAAGGCAAGTGTGTATTATAGGATTACAGTTTATTGTCAATGATAGGTTAGGAATGATAATTACAAGAAAATAAGTTATTTTTCTAACAAGAGAAAGACCACAACTTATAGATAATTGTAAATGCGATAAAATAGGAACTTGTAAAATAAAAAGAACAAAAGTGAAAATAAAGAAAAAGAAGAAGGAAAATTAGAAGAAGTACAAGATGGAGATTTATTTATAGAATTTTTTGAAAATCATGATAATTCAGTAGAAAAAAATGTGTAAATTACAGTGTTATTTACAACTTGTTAGAAACAGGACGGACAGAAATAGATACAATTTGAAGTAGATTAGAAAAGGAAGAAATAATAGGAAACAACCCAACAAAATTTTGGAATAGAAATAAAATAGAATGTGAATTAAAGATAATAGATCCATACATAGAAATAAAAGCTAAGCAAATAATTTGTGATAATATAGATAGAGAGGAATTCAAGATACACATTAATGAATTACTAAAAATAGGGGTCATAAGAAGATCAGATAGTCCACATAGAAGTCCAACTTTTATAATTAAAAAACATAGTGAAATAGTCAAAGGAAAGAGTATAATGGTAATATTACAAGAAATTAAATAATAATACAGAAACTGATGCTTACAACATACCAGATAAAACAGACTTACTTAATAGTAGGGCTGGGCAAAAAAACCGACCGAACCGTGAACTGAACCAAACTGGATCGAACCGAACCAAAATTTCGGTTCTTTTTTTAAACGGTTCGGTTCGCAGTTCGGTTCATTGAAGAGTAAACGGTTCGCGGTTCGCGGTTCGATTCGGGACCATGAACCGAACCGAACCGAACCGTTTTATATATTAAAAAATTAAACATATTATTTTTACTCTTAATTGTTTTATTAATGGTACATATCTATATCACAAATTTTAAAAATAATTAATTTTTTTAAATAAATTAATTGTTTTTTAAATTTTTTACTTAGATATGTGTCAGTCATTAGAATAAAATTAGATTTTTCATAATATGTTTCAATTGTTATGTTATATATAAGTAAGATAGATTTTAGAATTTAAAGTCTAGTATTCTAACTTAAAAAAATTAATTGTTGTAAAATTATTTTACTTAGATATGTGTTATTTATTAGAATAAAATTAGATTTTTCATAATATGTTTTAATTGTTATGTTATCTATAAGTAAGGTAGATTTTAGAATTTAACCTCTAGTATTCTAACCTCTGCATATTTCTTTTCCATTTGTTTTACTAATTAATCTAGTTCTATTATTTAGTTACTTATTGATTTATATAATTGGTAATATGTTAGTTAGAAGCATACAACGAATTATAATATATGTCTTATATTGAGATAAAGTCTCGTATATCATTATAGTTCAAGATAATTCAAAAAATGAAACTAGTCATAGTTATATTTTACAATGGATGAAATCTTTTCCTTCCTTCCTATAAGTTTTACATGTTTATTTGATAAATGATTAATTTTAAATATTATTGTTTATATTTGCATTAGTGATAAGAAATATGTAATTGAACTTTTTTTATAGAATATATTTTTTAATTTATGAAAAAATGGTTCGAACAGCAAACCGAACCGTACCGATTTTTTTCTTTCGGTTCGAAAAAATTAGGAATCGAACCGTATAGTTAGGTTCAAATTTAAAAGAAAAACCGAACCGTAAATTATGATGCGGTTCGGTTCGAGATGCAAACCGAACCGTACCGTGCACACCCCTACTTAATAGAATACAATAT
This sequence comes from Combretum micranthum, assembly GCA_024138025.1. Lineage (NCBI taxonomy): Eukaryota > Viridiplantae > Streptophyta > Magnoliopsida > Myrtales > Combretaceae > Combretum > Combretum micranthum. The sequence goes on along the minus strand of JAMXBD010002352.1, from coordinate 58,351 downwards.
TGTAATCTTTTTAGTAAATTTAATTGTAAATCAGGATTTTGGCAAGTAAAAATGAAGAAAGATTCCATACCATGGATGACTTTCACTTGTCCTTTAGGACATTTCGAATGGCTTGTTATGCCTTTTGGATTAAAAAATAGACCAACAATTTTCCAAAGAAAAATGGAATCAATTTTTGATAAATATCATTTTGTTTGTATATACATAGATGACATTTTTGTTTTTTCAAAAAATGAAAAAGAATATACTGCTCATTTGGAACAAGTACTTACAGAATTCCAAAATAATGAAATAATTGTTAGCCAAAAGAAAATACAATTTTACAGAAAAAATATAGAATTTTTAAGAGTAGAAATAGGAAATGAGAAAATAAAATTACAACAACATATAGCTAAAAAGGTTTTAGAATTTACAGAAATAATTGATAAAAAGAAATTACAGCAGTTCTTAGGACTTGTAAGTTATGCTAGACCTTTTATTAGAAATTTAGAAAAACATACTAAGTTACTTTATTAAAAGACACATATCTTTACAAAATTAGATAAGATAGAATTGCAACTGGTAGAAGAAATAAAATTACTAGTTAAAGGATTACCATAATTAAATAACCTTTAGATACAGATTTTTTTATTGTAGAAATAGATGGTTGTGAAAATGGATGGGGAGCTGTTTTAATCAAAAAACCCCATAAATAATCTTTGAAAAAGGAAGAACAAATTTGTAGGTACAATAGTGGTAAATTTAAAGAAAAAGGACTAAAAAGCAACATAGATATGGAATTAAAGGCAGTAATTTATTGACTAAACTCTTTCAGATTATTTTTATTAAATAAAAAAGAAATACTGGTTAGGATAGATGAGGCTATTGTTAAGTTTTACAAAAAGAAAAATGAAAAAAGCATGTCATAGAAGAGATGGATTAAATTTACTGATTTACTAGTTAATAAAGAATACAATGTTGATATTGAACGTATAAAAGGAAAAGATAATGATTTACCTGATCTCTTGAGCAAGTATATCAACAATGGATAATAGGTACAAGACCTTCATAGATTGACAGTAAGAATAAGAGTTACAGAAATTCCAATATGGTCAATCCTCTCAGATAGGCCAGTCATTTTAGTTCTTATCTCAAACTTCTCAATTCTCATCAGAAAATCTTTCTTTCCCTTATAGACCACCTTTTCCTACTATGCTTGCACCTTTTCAAAAGAAAATAAGACCTACTAGAAATGAGTTGATGAAAAGCTACTTCCATCCAATTGGAAAAATGATGTTTGGAGACATTGAATTACTTGTACCAGACCAAAACCCAAAAAACACACAAGCTTTTTAGACTTGCCAAGATTAATGACACAAGAATTACTATTGAATGAAGCCATTGATAGATTCTGTATGGGGATTACAAACCTTAGACAAAGACAAGATAAGAGTGTGTTCAGCATTACTTAATTACATGGAGAATATAAATATTGAATTACATACCGACATACTGGACCATATGCGCACATAACAAAAAATAAAATGTAATTACTACTGCTATGCTGGTTATAGGGATTTAATCCTAGAATTTACAAAAACTGGGTTATACAAAAGCACAAGTTGAGAATTTTATGGACTAATTTGGTGATGATGTTTTTTCCCTACAACAAGCAATTGATTTACTGAAAACTGAACTTAAACACAGCTTCAGAATTCAAAATAGCAAGAGATACTAAGTTACTAAAAAGTGAAAAACGAGAGAGTTGAAAAATGGCTGACTTACAAACAAGTTAATCCTATACATTGTTTACAATATAATATAGATAAAGAAGAAGCTTTTGAAAAAACACAGAGTTTCCTTTTCTTTAAAAGAACAAATTTTGTTGAAAAATTACCAAAAGGAGCAAAAACAGTAATTATTTCTCAAGCTTGTAAAAATTTTTGGGAACCTTTTTTAAGGCAAAATTGGTGGCAAAAGACGATTACAGATTTACATGTGATTACTATTACAACCACAAAGGAGACCTTGATTACAACATTTACAAAATGAACATTTACTTGGACACCTTTGATCCTTTATACATAGAAAAAAGATGTGAATTTACAAAATAGACTCTTCTTGATTATGGATTACTAGAATCTATCTATGGATAACCTAAAAAATTTATGGACTCCAAATTTGTGACATCAATAAAAGAGGTTGTTTATACAGTCAAAGGATAGATGGATAGTTGTGAAAAAAGCAGGAATTTACAGATAAGAATGAAAATTCAGAGCATTCCTCCAGAATAGCTCACTTCTGACATAAGGCCTGCTAGCCACAATATAATAATGGATGGAGTATACAAACTTACTTATCCCACACAAGAACTAAAAACATGTGAAAAACCAACAGAGTTACAGGTAGAAAACTGGATTGCACATCCAATTGCTCATGTAACCATACCACATCCTGAAGAAAATTACTTATTACCAATCTCAGATTTACAACATTTTCCCTTACCATAACATGATAACATGGAGAAGCATAGACACAACTATCCATGAAGGTCGAAGCCTATGAGGAAGACACCTCAATCATGGAAGAAACAAATCAATATGGGAATTCTAAAGATCAGAGTTAATGAAATGACCAGCAGCTACAGTCAGAAGACAAGAACTGATAGAAAAGACATACTAGAACAATTCATAATAGTTACAAAATAGTACTCAAACAGTTGTAAATAGTGATTTTCCCTTTTTACCCTTTCTTACATCTTGTGTATACCCTTTTTGCCCTTGGAAAGTAGGATAACAGAAAAATTGAAACAGGGAAATGCCCTACCACTCGGTTCTTCTATAAATAGCCATTAGTTCATTCTTGTTAGGACACGAAAAATCAGTAGAGAAAATCACAAACTCACTCTCAAACACTTTCATTACTTCCTTACTCTTAGAATTACTCTTATGCTTCCTCCTCTTCCCAAATTAATAAAGCTCAGAAAAATTTTGTAAGCCTCTATCTCTTACTCTATACTTATAATCTTTACTCTTTAGTTACCTTAAGTACCTTTCGAGACCAAGTGAAAACGAAAAAAGTGTTTATGTTCATTTGCTTATCTTACATTGTTATGTTACTTGCTCATTTCTTGTTATCTCTCGATCTTTAAATAATATTTTGTGAATGTTGATTAAAATCAGCTTGTTTATTTTTAATTTTGTTTTTTAGTTTCATGATATATATATATATATATATTTTGTTGATGATGAACCATTGTTTTTTTTAATAGCTTTTAACTTTATAAAGTATGAAATTTATTTATTGAGTTATAAACTTTTATTATATATTAATTGTTTAATGCATTTTGCCAGTGGATCATTTTATTCGTTGATGAATTTTGTTACTAGATGATTTTTTTTTTTATTTTGGCTGAATTTATTAGTTGATAATTGATTTGATGGTTCTATTAAAAATTATAAATTATGACTTATTATGTATTGGTTAGTGAATGTATTTTATTGGTAAATAACTGATTTTATAGAGAACTATATATTAAAAATATGATGAATTCATAACGCATTTTATCGTGGTTTATAATATAAACTTTGTAAAGTGATATAAATATTTAAATATCTACACAAATGTAAAAAAAAAAAAAAAAAAAAAAAACTATAACAAAAAAATTATTTAGAATTTTGATAAAATTCATAATCCAAACCGAACCAAATCGTTATTTAATGATATAGGAAATTTCTAATCTAAATCAAACTGTTACTTAATGGTTTGGTTTGGGATACCAAAAAAAAAAAAAAAAAAACCAACAAACCAAGCTGTGCCCACCCCTAAGCATGGGGTCTCCATACCTAATAGCAGTCTTGAAAAATGTGCTATGATACGTGGAAGGTATAGATTCTAAGGTACCTTATATGCACCTTATTAAAAAAATATAAACTAATATTAACAAATAATAAATAAGAATACTTTTTTTTTTTACCATGCATGTTTTAGAAAAAAAAGGAGCCAAAGCCATTTACTATGAAAAATCCTAAATAAAGTGGTATATCATCTAGAACTCCTCTTTTCTTCTATTTCTCTTTTCATATCATCATTCTTAGTATTTTCACTTTACTTTCCTCTTTACTTCTTGATTTCAAACCATAATCTGTTGTGATTTTCAAATTTAAACTGCATAAGTAAAGGTATACCATCTTTACTCATTAATTTTGTATTTTTCTAAACTTTTTTCATGGAATTATTTGTAATATCCCTCAAATATAGATGGTAGAACTCTAATCATAAAGACGCCCTTTAGTGTAATGGCTTAAGGTTCGTCAAAATTATAAAGTTAAGTGTGCTATGTGCAAAGCAATCCTAATATGGGTGACCTTCTGGAAAGCGTTGGCACCAAAAGGAAAAAATCATGCAACAGGTGGCCAAAGCGGATAATATCAAGGTAGGTGTTTTAAGGCATTATCGGTAGTATTAAAGCAGTTTGCTAGCTGGAGTGGAAAAATGTGTCATCACTGCTTAGTATGGTTCTAGACCTATGTAACGAAACTGCCAAGGATGTCTGTAAGCCCCTAGATTTTAAGATATGGTTTATACTTAAATCCTAAACCAGAGGTCAATTGGAAACCCTAAGATCAATAAATCTATATCAAACCCGTGTAAATTTAGATTTGGTAATCTCGCACCCTTAACTCCTAAATAATAAAATTAAGATAATTGTGGATAATAGCTCGTAATAATATAAGTAAGCTTAAAAATATCATATTCGTAAGTTTTTAGTATGTTTTGGATCCAAACGGAATTAGTTTTCATAAACCATGCTCCCACACATCGGATGGTAAAAATATTTCGATAACACTATTAAATTCATAAAAATACAATGATTTCAAAAATATCAGTTTTATAATTTTTTGGTATCTAAAAATATCAGATATAGCTTCATTATGCGTATTTTTTTTACTATCGATATTAATTTGTTTTATCTACTATTCATAATACTATTCTACACTATTCATTACTATTCACATATTTCTACTTTTTGCACTCCTATTCTTATACTCTACTATACCTATTTCCTATTTTTCACTTTTCACATACACCTTTAATCACATCATATCTTATAAATTATTATTTTTAATTAACAAAAATACAAAACAAATTTCTCTCTCTCTCCTCTCCCCTCCAAACCGACACCACTCTCCCCATACACACACATTTATTTTTCTTTTTTATTTTATTTAATTCACACAATTTTCCCTCCTCAAAACTCTATAAATACCCCATCTCCCTCCATTTCTTTCACATACTCTTTTACATTAACAAAACTCTCCCAAAATTACTCCTCAAAATCTCTCTCCAAAAAATCTTTTTTTCACTTTCAATTTTCCTACATTTCTTCTGCACACATACTACCAAAAACTCTTCTTAACTATCAACCATATTTCTATCTTAGGTAAATTTATCACCTATATCTTCTTACCATGTCATGTAACTTAACATGACCATGATGTATGTTTCTTAAACATTCAAATATTATAGAAGCAATACCATGTTCATTTTTTGTTCTTGTCTATGAATAAAACATTTTATTATTATGTTGTCTTATTATTGTTATTATGTTACATGTTATTATTATTGTTCTAACCTAAATCTCATATTATACTATCTATATTTATGTATCTATTTATATTTCTAGAACATATAAGCTTACTACATAACCGTTATTATTTATTATGCTTTGCAATTTATTTATTTATTACAATTTAATATTAAGACTAGTCTTTCTAGTCTTAAACTTGTCATTATCAAAGTCAAACGATTTTCTTATTTCTTTTGTTTTTTCTTTTTTGACTTGCCCATGACTAAGTCTGGAAGCCTTGAAATCAAGCTAAGACTTCCAATACTCGATATTTATTTCTTGCTCATCCTTATATTTTTCATTTCTCTTTCTATTATTATTTTTGTCATGTTACTACTCATTGTTTATACATGATCATATTGATTGTTGTCTTAATAAAGATAAAAAGTTCTTTCTTAAAGTAAAAGAAAACAAATCAACTCACTTTAAAAGTGTAGTTTACCACTTAGGAAAACTTTCATCAAGATTTAGAATTTTATTTCAACCAAATAATTTTCAAAGTATTTTTTTTTTTACAAAAAAATCACCATAGATTCTAATGTTGTTGACATAAATAGCTTTTATAAAAAATAACTAAGGAACTATTTATTTTCTTTCCAAAATTTTAAGGTTGATAATACTTTTCTGTGAGAAATTTTCTTAAAAACTTGATTATAAATCCTTACTAACATTTTTAGTGAAAAGACCAACACAAGCTTTCTAAAATAAGTTAAGAATCAACTCACCAAGTAAAGTATACTTAAGGAATAAAATTTTAGAATAACTTAGAAAGACAAAATTTTTTAATCAAAAATATTATCTTTTAAGAATTAAGAAAAGTAAATTATATCACATATTTAGTGACTTGAAAATCCTTAGTTTTATTTCAAACAACTTAACATAATTTTGTCAAACTTCACTTTTTTAACTAACAAGACAAGATTGTTTTATGAAAAGTCATTGGTTAAGATAACATCATTAAAAGCATGTGTATAATATGAGTTGCCTATGTATTAAAAAGCTTTTTCAACTCTGTGTGTGTGTGTGTGTGTGTGTGTGTGTGTGTGTTTGGTATGGGATTTTTGGTTGATAAAAAGTTCGGAAAAAATCATGTTTTAAAGGTTGGGATTTTCAGTATTGATTCTCTACCATATCTTTTAGAGACCCAAATGACCTTTTATGAAGAAAATAACCTTAGAAATAGATAGATCTTTCAAGCAGGTAGAAAACAATATATAATATGAAAATTTCGAGTTAAAATTAGCAAGTTATGGCCATTTTAAGTTGAAGTTTCATTCTACATGACTTTTTGATGAACTTAGTGAGATAGAATTACAAGTTTAAGTAAAACTTTCAAGAAATACTCATTTTAGGTATTTCTCTTGTTTAGGTGACGTGGAGTCCGAGCTTCCCTACCCAAAGGATTATTTTGACTAGAAGATTCTATTGCCATGGCTCAGTGAGTTAAAATTCTTATATTTCTATACTTATGTTTTTTCTTGTAGTTTAGCGGTACTAGAATTAGGAAAAGATAAACATATGATAGCGGATGTGTCTTACTTATATGATTGAAATCATGTTAAGTATATGGAAGTAGGAATTGTTAACTAATCATTATATGATTTAGTATAGGAATGATTTTCTACGAATTCTATTATCACTTTTAAATATCTAATATTACGCTATGATTACTTAAATAAAATGATTTATGCATGAGACGTAGTGAGTCACATTACATTCATTACTATACCCTTGGTAGGACAAGGGCATAGTAATGAGGCCCGTAGAACCTGAAATTCTACTCTATGGTAATTGATCATGGTAATAAAATGGTGGATGGGTACCCGAAATAACTATATTTTAGCAGCTAGTAGTGGCTCGTATAAAAACTACAAAAATTTCATTTGCGAACTATGGCCTTGTTAGTCGGAACACCTAACCCCGAATGGAGGGGTAAATCTATTGAACATATGATTCCGGGAAAGTCAACTGTATTGTTTGCTCACGTGTTTGATTGCATCTCATATGCTTGTTTAAATAACTTGTTTTGGTATTGATTATCCGAGTACTTTATTTTTGGAATTAATTCTCAGTAAGCAAGAAGCTTACCTTTTTATAGATATTTACTGCAGTACCCTTACCTATGATTGAGGCCCTGAGGATATTTCTCTCAGGTACTACCTTTTAGACTAAAGAGTTTTTAGATGAAGTTAAAGACTAGTTGTAAACTTAAACTTCTAAGTAAATCTCCAATGTTTTTATTTTGAATAGACTTTGATAGACTTTGTCTTTTATAGGGAATATACCCCTTTGATAATCTGTAGACCTTTATATTTCCAAATTTAAGATGTTTATGTTATGATTTTCATTCTTAATTATTATATGAATGTCTTCTTAAACAACTTGTTTCAAATATGGTCCTTTATGATTGTAAAGATACGCTTTGCACCTGGAACGAAGCTTTTGAGATTACTAAGATTATCATATTTTAGCTTTAATATTGAGTATGGTGGACTATCATGTTTACGGTACCCTTTGGGGTATGACAATGTCAGTTCTATAAGTGGGAGAATATCTTATACCCCTCAAATATAGATGGTGAAACTCTAATCATAGAGACACTTTTTGTTGTAATGGCTTAGAGTTCATTCAAATTATAAAGTTAAGCGTACACTGTACAGAGTATTCCCAAGATGGATGACCTCAAGGAAGCTGATACCAAAAGGATAAAACATGTTGCGTGTAGCCAAAACAGACAATACCTCAATAGGCTAAGTTTAAGACATTACATTATTTATGAAACATGGTTTAGGAAATTTTAGTGGAAGGCATTGGAAAATCACTTTTTTTTTTTCTTTTAAATTTTCGCTTTTTATTCAATAATGATGATGCTATTCTTCATTTGAAGATATTTAAATTTTTACTTATAAACCAATTATACATATTGTGGAACTTTGTGATATTTAGAAACACTTTTAAAGTTTTTTATTGGCATTTTAAAAAGTAAATATGTGAAAATAAGGAATTTTCTATATTATAGGAAAGAATATATATTACTATGAACTTGAACTTTAAGAAGAAAATAAAAAAAAAGGTTCCATAAGAAAATTTGCAAATTCTACATGGTAAGGCTAAGGTACTACAAAGTAGGTTTCAAGCACAAAATTCAGTTTCATGTATCTTACAAGTAGATTACAGTTAAAACTCTATATCTGATCTATCTTTTTCCTAATTATCTCTACTTATAAATCTTGTTTTGTACTCTTCATATATTTGTTCTCTATCTAATAAAAAATTTATCATTTGGAAAACTATCTTATTAGTATTATATCTGTTACAATTTCAATGATTAGAGAATGAGATTAAAAATGGAAATTTACCAATTACTTTCTTTTGAAGAGGAAGGGTTCTTCAAAATATATGTGTGAGTTAATGTATTGGAAAATGAAAATTTATTTTTTTATTAAGTATGAATAAATCAAAGGAAAATTAAGTCAACATTATAAGATTTTGTTAGGTATCTAATTTTATAAAAGAGGGATACATGTTACCATGTATTCATATCTTCATCTTTTCAATATCTTACTTTTACAACAATATGGTTGAAAACATTAGAAAAAATAGACCAGAATGATTAAAAAAACTAAAACACTAATCAAATTGAGAAAATAATATTGGATTAACTTAATCGGTGCAATCTCACAAATGTTGATAAATTAAATGATGCATCTGAAATATAAAATATTATAAAAAGTTTTTTCCAACAATTAAAATTTTCTAATACAACTTTTTTTTTTTTCAGATTCAATTTATCCGTAGCTTTATTTTATTAGGTTGCTTATTGTGGCTATATGTTTACGAATCACTAAGGTTGCATGGCCCGTGGGCTGTAATGAATCATGCAGAAGTTTAAGTTGTGTTCTCGGGCTCACTTTGCTTTCCGGAAGAAAACAATCCATTTGACATGGCCACTACAATCGTAAGACAACCGATCCCAAATGATATCATGTAAATCATGTTCGGTACCCTTTTAATGGAAAACGACCAGGCTTGAAATATATATATGTGTGGATAATTATAAAAGCCTTTTAGTCATGGTTAGAATATATATAAATATATATATCATTATTTTACTTAAAGAAATTACCACGTAGCTTAATGTATTAACTCCGCATGATCACAATATTTTAGATATATTACGAAATATGAAATTTTATTCTATAAATATAATTATTTACACCTTTATATGTGCAATTTTATAGCATTTTGGAAGTGCTACTATCTCCAAAAGTTTGTAGACTTGTGGCTAAGGTGAGTAGATAGCAAATGAGTAAGATAGGATAGTTAATCCATGCCATATTTTATAGGCATTACATTTAAAATTTTAGAAGTGTAACCTACATTATAACATCATGAAACTACCATACAACTTGTAAATGATTTCACTATATAGTTGTAATATTTAAATTGTTAAGTGTAATCTTGATAACAAAGACCTACCAATATTTCCACGACATGCTGTGCATTCAAATTATTAAAACGCATAAGCTCTCTAAAAGTGCCATGACCACAATCTATCTCATATAATATCCTATAATACCTTATGACAACAATCATATTATGAAACAAAAGTGACAAAATGACAAGTCCATGAAGAAGATATACCCTCACTTGTACAAAACATACAATCCAATGGAAATTTAAATTCTTCACCTAAAACATATAACAACAAGTCCATTACAATAAGTTTGTAAATGCAATATCTGATGAAATAAGACAAATGTATAAATGAGATAAGAGAGAAGCAAAAGAAATGATGTAGAAAATGGTTTAGGGTTTCTCATTGATGATACGTTTGGACTATAATCTATGTATTTATTTCTTTTTTCTTTTTCCTTTTTTTATATAGATCATTAAAAGTAAAATGTTACATTTTATTTATGCATTATTATTAGTTATTAATTTATACAATGTGGATTGAATACTTTGTATATCTAAAGGTGCATGTTACAAGTTCGATATAGAGTATAGAAATTGTACCTCGCCCTATCTTGTTGAAGTACATTCTAAAATATTACAAACAAAGAATACCTATGACCTCTAGTATCCACTCGAACCCTACCTAGTTGACTAAAGTGTTATTAGATACAATGTATAATATAGTATAGTTATCTAATTATCCCAAGTTATTCATTTTATATTAAGTCATGTGAAAATTATAGCTCATATTATCAAATGAAAGAAACAAATCTCTTGTTTGTGTATATTTGATAGGAAAAAAATTATTAATGATGAAATGAAATTAGCTGTGAAGATGTATAATTTGTGATAGTCATAAAATATTTTAAAAAAAGGCAACATGTATTAATAAAAATATATGTGATAATAATTTTGAAACCATATTCATAACAAAATATTGAAGATATAATATAGTGAATAATTACTTTAAGCTGTCTAAACTAAGCGGGACGCTAGCCATTGTTGTCCATTTTATTAACTTGAAAAGGAGGAAAAACTTTCTCTCAAATGATTGTAGAGTTTCTTCCCTTTTTATAATGAGAGTAATTTTTTTTAAATCTGAAATAGTAATCCCTTACAATCAATAATTCTAGGTTTTATAAATTAGTTTTTCTAATACTCTATTATAAATTCTTTGATTGTTTTTTATGGTTGCTTGAGATCCATAGTAGAATAATAAGTGGATTAGACCTTAATGAAGTTAAGCGTACAAAACAAACAAGTCCAAAGGGCATCTAAATGTTATCTGACACGGTCATTTTGATGCTTAGATTAAAACTTTGTGGGAGCAAATTAATGGAGTAACAATCGTATATGGAATGTGTAAGTCATTGTACTAGAGAGTGATGATGTCTATTTATAAGGAAGGAGAAGATGATTGAATAGGAAAGTGGATCATCATTAATAGGAGGTAAATCCCAACATATTTGAAAAAAAAAAAAAAAAAGATATCCTCATATACTAGGAAAGCAATCTCCCTATTAGATGATGTCAAAGCTCTTTGCATGGCGAATTGAGGATAATAAGCACATTTGCTAATAGTCGAATGAACATCAGTTTTACTAATGAGGTTGGAGCTCCTATCATTTTTCTTTAGGAGTTTACTCGTCGGCTTGTAAGGAGTGGCTAAGCTATAGCAATCTTCCTATTAAGATGATGTCAAAGACCTTGTATGACGAATTGAGGATAGTAAGCACATTTGCTGATAGTCAAACGAACATCAGTTTTGCTAATTAGGTTGGAGCTCCTATCATTTTTTTTGGGAGTCTACTCGTTGGCATGTAAGTAGTGGCTAAGCTATAGACAATTGGTCCACCTAGCTTGACTTTGTAGAGTTGTTTTATAGTTTCAAAAAGGTTAAGCAAAGCATAAGGAGTTTAGTCCAAGGCCAACAAGTTAGTATAAATTTAGAGAGTCCATGTCTAAAATAGCCTATCAACATTGTTCAAGAAAAAACATATATCTAACCAAGATTCAATTGGTATTGTATTATTAAATTCTCCATTTATCTTTGTGATACGACCTGGACCTTAGTAAAGGAATAAGTTGATTTAACAATCATGCAACTAAGAAGAATATGATTTTTATGTGGTTTTAGTATTTTTATGATTGAGGGTTTACAGGAAATGATACATAAGGCACCAATAATACATATAACATACTGCTATTGATATGAAATACTATATTCTCTACTCAATATGATGCATGACTAAATCCTCATGATTTATTTGCCATAATCCAAGAGATGGATAAAAACAAGGATTAGTTTGCCACCACAATCACAAGTCATTATTCGTTCGTATTAACATGACATCGGCATGGTTAATTTGAGGATCTAAACACAACTCAAGTCCTTACTGATCTAATCAAGAGATCAGTCTATGGCTATCTACATCTTATCTCTAAACACCTCTTTAAGCCTATTATTTAAGCACTAAGTACCCCTTAATGTGGAGAAAACTCTAGGCCACGATGAATTCTAAAACTCCCATATTTTATTGAAAATGTAGAAAATTCATCATTTACGTTAACTTAATAATTACATATCCATTACTTTAGCATCTTTTTACACTTTAACATAAAAGCACCTTACACCATTAAAATATAAATTTTCATATTGCTTTGACCATTAATAATCTTTCACATAGCATTTTCATAAGTTCAATTAAGACTTTTATTTTTTCATCCCATGGCTAAGTAGTACAATGATATATTTTATTCCTACTTCATTTACTATCATCCCACCATATATAACATATGATATAATTAGTATGTGAGAGATAGAGGATGGCTATCCTACCTATTATTTGTCTAACAATTGGCAAATCCGTTCAATTAACTAATTCTTATTAGTATATAATCTACTAAAAGCAACATTACTAGGTGGTTATGTGTTTTTAATATTGGTTATTATATTGTTTCCTTATGGTAGCCGAGAGTGATATTAATTAGCTCTAAACTAATAATCTAACACCAAGATAAATCGCCAAAACCTAAAACTAAGGATTGTAAAGCCATACAGTTGTACCCTTAGAGATTCAGCTGGGGCCAAGAGCATCATCACTTGTTACTTCCTTGTATTTACTTGATAGTTATGGGCACGATATTGTAGAGTTGTTGATTATATCTTTTGGAAGTTGTTGTAGTTTATGTAAGAATATTGTCACTTGTAATCAATTCTTGGTGGCAGCAAAGCAACTAGAGAAATAATAGTACAACACCTACTGGCTCACTAGTATGATTATAGATCGGCTTACTAGTAAACTCTAGTTCCAAAACATAGAATACATCCTCTAATTGGCTTATGGATCGACTCATTGGTACCTTGCTAGTCTAGCCCCACTTTAAGAACAAAATATTACCTTAGACTAGCAGATTGGTGAACTTAAGGGTTAGTCATTGGTGCGAAGCAAATAAGTGACTTGTGTTTTATTTTTATTTCCTTATTGCCATTACAAAAAGTGATAATATAAATACATTATTGTAAGAATACAACATTAGTATTTAGTCCTACATCATATTTTAAGTGTAAAAAATAGGGTTGTTTATTGAACCAAATAGAAAACCAATTCGAATTGCCAAATGCGGTTCTTTTATATTTTGGTTCGGTTCGTGATTCGGTTCAAGAAGAGTCTAAACGATTATGATTCGATTCAACGCTGTTTGAACCTAAACCAAACTGCTTCACATTAAAAAAATTAAAAAAAAAATAGGCCATTTTATTTATAACTCTTAAACATGAAGTATTATGGTCACATATGACATTTCACTCTAATGTCACATATGTATGTAAAATGGTAAAATAGAATTGCAATTCTGAATTTTAATACCATTTTTGTGCTTAGATGCATCTTTGAAAGGGAATTGAGGAAGATTTCAATTCATAGATTCATTAAGAGAAAATATAATTTTGTTCCAATTTATGAAATGTAAATTACATTTTTAACCACATTATCATTATTTATAAATATAAATATTGTATATATATATTTTTTGTTTTATATATTTTACATAATACATCATTAAATGTATTATATATTTAATAATACTATAAAAGCAATCTTTTACTTGTCTCAAAAAATACAGAATAGGCTTTTAATTCCTCAACATATAAGATAAGTTTTTAATACTTTACACATCTCTTTGACAAACTAATTATTTTTTCCATAAATCTTTTCCTAAAATAATACAACAAATTTCCATAAATCATGATGTCGTTTATTATCAATTTCTAATCCTTTTTGTATGTTGTCCTGTTTTATTTCATTGATTTTGAAACCTTTTCTAAAACCAAAGAAAAGATTTTCAAAAATTTTAATATTCCTTATTATTATTATTATTATTTTATTATTTTCAAAATTCTCATAGTATGTTTTCTTATTTTATTAATTTTAAATTCTTCCTAAAACTAGTAAACATGCATCAAATTAAAATGAAGTAGTATAATAGAGTTTATAACATGCATAATCATTTAATTGGTACAATGGAAATTTGAAGACGTAATAAGGGAGAACATTATAAATAAATATGGAATTAATACAAAAGAAATACTTTTTTAGTTAGTGTTATAGATTTATTAAGAATATATGTTACTTTAAATTTGCATTGGAAATTAATTTTAGGACAAGATAATATGTATATTTGAAATTATTAAATATACGGCCTGATATAATGATAACCGTCTCTAATTCTTGCATAACATTCCTCAATCTAAATATCTTTCTGTTATTGGAAACTCAAATGGCTATTAATATTATTTATTACAATTAAATGCTTTTTAAGGCGGTTCGCCTCATTAAGGGTTTGAACCGAACCATTTCAAATGCAGTTCAGTTCGATTCAACCCTTGAACCGAACTGAACTGTACCATGAACACCCTTAGTAAAAATTCTCTTCTTTTAAGTTCTTATTAATTTATTACACTTATGGCAGATAAACCATTTCAATTGATTGTGACATACAAATGCAAATGAGTTGAGTTGAAATAGTACAGTATTGAGTTTGAACTTAAGCTAGACTTGGAATTTCAAAGCCCGACCTCGACCAAGCTTAAAATTTTAAGCTTAAGTTCGAGTTGATGTGACACTACATAATGTAAGCCCCTAGATTTTCGGTACTCCTAGATGAGAACCGTAGAGCTAATACCGAAATTGGAACCCTAAAATCGACCCAAGTTATAACCAAACTGTAGAAACCCTAGACGGGATCAAATAAAGAATAAATAACCTTAGGATATCAAATAATATGGAAAAATCCCGAAAACCTAAAGGTAAGGAATTTAGTAAAGATATATCACCATCAAAACAATTTCACATACTATAACCTGATCGATTCAGTTCAACCTTAAAACCAAGAAACCCTAGTATCAATCTGAACCAATCACAAGTCTAGGAAACCCTAGACAATGTCAGGTGAGTTAGATAAACCCATATATCTTTTGAGTATAAAGTGAAAACAAAACGAAAATCCAATATTCTCTTAAGTCGAAAACTCTATGCTAAATGATTCATCTATTTAACCTCTAACATGCAAATGAAGCTATATACCCAAATAATATCTAATAATAAAATAACAAGTAATAATTTCCTATAGTTGTAAACCCCTAAAATTTTACGGTAATCTTATAGGTAAAACCTTGGAGTCAAGAATGGAACTGGAGCCCCAAAGTCAAACCGAGTCAATCTTAAACCCTAGAACCATAGACTCAATCAGACAACTTCTGAAACCCTAAGATACAAAATAAATTAGAAAAACAGTATGAACTCGAATTATGAACCAAATGTATTGTATATACCCTAAAATGATCAGTTTCACCATAACTTCAATCGTTTTGAACATGTACGAGATCCGTTTTCATATTTAGATATCAACACGCAAAATGAGGTAAAAATTTTTTAGAAATAATTTATACTAAAAGTATATTAAGATATTCATAAAATATCATTTTAAATTTTATCGACTCACAAAAACAACAATTATACCCGTATACGCGTATTTTATCTTTATCAATAATTAATTAGTCACTTCACCTTGCTTTTTATTATTCACTCTACTTTACTTTTTCTTACATCTACTCTTACATTCTTACATGCTTTTCTCTTACATTTACTTTTTCCATAAAACTTTTACTATACTTTTTACTTAACTTCTCTTATGCTTTGTTACACTTTTCTATTTAAATTGATTTCTCTATCTCTCTCTCTCTTCCCCTCTACATAATTGGCCATCCCTCTCTCTCCCTCATATTTATTTTCTTTTTTCTTTATTTTTTCTTATTTAATTCCCCTCCACTTTTCTTTATAAATACCACCCTCTCCTTTACTTCTTTCACAATTTTTCTTCAGCATAATCAAACTCTACCAAATTTTCCTCTCAATAATTTTTCTCTCAAACACTCTCCCTCTCTCTCTCTCTCGGCAATTCTTTCCCTCTTTAAAGCCCTTACACATTCCATTTTTCTTCTTTAGGTGACTATTCTAAATCATCCTACATATCGTGCACGTGATATGTGTTTATGTATGTCATTTAAGGTTTTTCATTAACATCTCCATGATGCAAATCTAGGGATTAGAAATATAAGACAACACATTAAATTCATATCACAATGTTATACTTAAATTCATGTTTATGCCATATCCTATTTTTTCATCTCCTTAATCTAACTTTTCTATATGTTTCTGTATGTATATACATATTTATATCCTTACAGCCTAATGCTCATTATACTGACTTTATTTATTTATTTCATACACTTATTTGTTTCAAGCAATTAATTTATTTCAATAATACTAGTTAATCTCTAGTCTTAGACTTGTCCATATTCAAGTGCAAAGAAGATTGAAAATTTAAGTCTTGGGAAGCCTTGACATGAAGTTAAGACTCACATGTTGTTCCCATTATTTATCTAATTTTATTCATGAGGTTGGAGTATTTTAAGTCTCGGAAAGCCTTGATAAGAATCTAGGACTTTCATATTTCATTTCTTTATGCTTTAATATTATTAATCATGGTGATTGGATTATTTTAAGTCTCGAGAGGCCTTGGCCATAATCAAAGACTTCCATATTTCTATTTTTTTTCTTATATTTTCATTCATGATCTTGTTTATTTCTTATTTTTAGTTGATCTTGCTAAAATAAAAATTAATAAGTGTAGTTAAGTTTATGTACATATATACTCATAATAATGTTAATAAAGAAAACCCTTCAAAATTTAATTTTGATAATTCTTTATTATGCAAATAATTTTCTAAATCTATTTTCAAAGCCTTGGAAAATCGTTTAAGCAAAAACAAATTTAGAAACAAAAATAAACCTCCTAATTTTTTTTTTAATGACGGGACCCTGTGTAACATTCGGGGAAATTTTATAACTTGAAATTCTTTTCTTAAAATGTACATGAAAATCAATGTTTTGATAATCAAGCATACAATACAAATATTAAACAAGGATTCTAAGATATTAAATAAAGAATGGAATTTTATTTCTAAGTTTAGTTCATTTATTTTAATGTATTAAGAAGTAAGAGTTCACTAAGAATTTTCAAAAATTGAATTTTTTTAAACTTGAAAATTTTCTATTTCCATGAACTTATTTAATGAATAAATCTCCTTTGAGCAACATCACTAGGATCAGCTTGTATTGTGAGCTATCTTTAAGTCTATAATGTGTTTTAAGTCTAGGAATAAAGTATAGGCTTATCTTAGAACGTCTACATAATATAAAATTGTAAAAAGTGTTAGAAAACAAACATAGAATCATTTGGACATGATCTGTACCGAGTGTTTCTGGGACGTTAATGGCTTTAAAAGTTTGAAATAACCTTAGAAATAGATAGAGCATCCGAAATAAGTGGATTACTCATATGCAAAATATGAAGTTAAAATGGAAAAGTTATAGACGTTTTAAGGTTTAGACTAGGTAATCGACAATTCTACCGAAAATAGAATTCATTGAGTTAGAAAAATTAAATGAACTTAGTATGAAATACTCACTTTGGGTATTTCTTCTTAGAGGTGACAAAAATTACAAGACTCATTTTCCCGAAGATTATTTTGACTAGAAATTGCTCTAATGAACAATTGAGTTCTTCTTCTCAATTGTGTTACCTTGTGTATAATTGTATTGTAGAGCACTAGAATATATAGAGAAAAGATAAAATGGATTTGCATGTGGGATATGATGAAATTATGCTTGTAATTCTTCTATGCTTAATCAATAAATGATAAGTGTATCGAAACATTGAAACGGTTGATTAATGCTCTATGTTTTCATTATCATTTTTTTATGTTGTTGTCTTATTGATCACCCCTAAATGGAAAGTAACTTGATTAGGAATTAAATAATAAATTGATCACTTATAGTACGTCATAGAATTACAACATTAAAGGCTACTACTCCTACATGAAGAGCTAGAAGACCTGTGAGATCTTGCCATGAGTGTAGATCTACTCCTTCTTGAGGAAATTATAGATGTTCAAGGAATGCATCCAGATGGAGGAGCTACGCTGGCCGATCACTGTGAACAAGTTCTCAAGGATTAGTAGTAAAGGATATGAAAAATCTCAATTGGAATTCCCTAACCCTTGTCACAAATGAGACAAATCCATTATATGTATGGTTTTTAGATAACCATATATATCTGTGTATTCATATGGTTGTTGCATAATATATGCTTTAGATAATAAACTTGTTTGTTAATACCTGTTGATACAAATGATAGGAAATATCACACTAGACATGTTGTAAACTTATATCCCCATAAATCTTTGATAAAACAGAAATACTCAAGGCTTTACTCAAGGAATAAAACGACAAAGGAATCACTTTTGGGTTTTAGGACTATAATGAAAGATCTGGGAGCTTGAGATGAAGTTTCTCTTGGAAACCTTTTATGTCAAATGTTTTTACTTTGGAGATTATTATGAATAGCTATACTATCCGAATCATTTGTCGACAATAGTATGGGTATGCCCCTAAGAAAAGTAATATACTTTGTTTAAGTTTATTGATATATAGTTCTCTTGCATTGCAATTTAATCACTACCATCGTAAATTGTGTTACTCCAATGTGTTTCCTTTGTTGTGAGTATGTCCTATGCATAATATGGAAGCCTTTGCGTGACTAAGGTAGTCATTCCTAGACTTTAATATTGTGTATGGCAAATTACCACATTTAGGGTATCCTTTAGAGCGTGACACAAGCTCGAGCTTGACTCGGTTAAGCTTGTTTAGGTTCAATTTACATTAAGACAATATTTTTTATTCTAATTTAAATAATATTAATATCCAAACTTGATTTGATTGGATTAATATTTATACTCGACTCGGACTTGATAGAGCTTGATTAGACTCGCAAGCTAATCAAGCTAAATATATAAAGCTTGAGCTTGGCTCCATAAACTACTCAAATAGCTCAAGCTCTAGCTTTGGTAGACTATTCTTGGATCAAACTCAAGTAAATATCAAGAGGAGATTGAGTAATTTGTAAACTAGTTTGGTTCATTTACACCCCTAATCGAGTGTCATATCAAATAGCAAGAGTTTAGTTTAGGTTGTTCTTCGTGAGTCATATCCTTGAATAACACCATATATATTTCAAATATCAAACCTTAAATATCTAAAATCCTTGAATTTTTACAAGTGTAGGGCTTTTAGTAATTGATCGAAGAATCATTCCATTGATTTCCTGGTGAACATTTCCTAGGTACATTACAAACACCCATTCATCATCCTACTCAATTTGACACTTGTTTACCATATCAATAACATCACTAACATGAGGATCATATTAAGTTAAACAAACTCAACCTCAAGACCCAAGACATCTAAATCTTTATATCATATTTTATTTCCAAGAAAAAAAAATATATATTCTTTTTCTAATTTGTTGTTTCCATTATGTCTCCATCAATCATAATAAAACACTTCAGTTAAAGAACTAATATAAAAATTTATAATTCATGCCATATGCTCAAGTGCTGTCTCTTCACTAGTCAAGATAATATGGGATAAACAAATAACTCATCCATCTTTGTGTAATATATAGTGCAAAACTCATGCAAAAAGCAAAACAAAGTCATAAATAAAAGCGTCACTCGAGTGCCTAATCAATGGATTTAAACATAAGAAAAACTTGGCTATCAAATTGAGATCGCATATTTTAACTGTGTTTTTTCCAATGGTATTTCACAAATTTCTTTCTAGCAAATTATCTTCTTAAAAAATTACATATAATTTGAAAAAATTACATATACCGAGCTTTAGTGGAAATTCGTTGAACTATCATGTTAATTTAGGACTTAGGAGCTTGGGTCCAATCTAGTGTCCACTCGAGAGTGTGTTATGTGTCATCTGCTAACCATTCTTGATCCTGTTAGGTTTATGCTCTACTTGGTTCAGTGGAAATGGAAAACTTTGAACGAATATTTTTTTTCCTTCTCATAAATTTACATTATGATTGGTTTACTAGAATGCAATGGATCTAAAAAGGAATAGCAATTTCTTTGTTTTTTATAATTAGGGTTATTTTTAAAGCAATGAATGGAAGGAATGTAGATTCTTAGTCAATTTCATGCTATATGGAATATATATTCCTTATCATAGAATATTTTACAAACAAAACAAAGGATTAGATATTTCTTGGTAATAAAGGAATACAAATTCCATACCAATAAATCATACATGATGTGATATGATTAATACAATGGGTAGAAGGCCAAGTTACATTAGTAGGAGTCACAACAACTAATTAAACTAGCGTAATCATCAAACTAGCAAGAATAACATAAACATAACAGAATAACTAAGTCCAGCTCCAATATTCAACTGCCAACAGCACTTTAATAGAAGTGAATATAAAAGGATAAAGGGAACGTTAGAAAAAAATTAAAATCCATGGTTCTTGATCTCAAACTTGAGAATTAAGAGTTGTTGGAACTTGAAGCTTGTAAGCCCTCTCATCATCTTGTTACTTTGGAAACACTATCAAAAACCCTAGATGAGATATCTATTTTTGTTCTAAGTAACAAACATTCATAATAAACATTTCAATTCTTTTCAAAATTTGAGTTTGACACCTAGCTACTAAGGAAGTAGAAAGCAATTTGAGAGAGAAGGCTTTACCTTTCTAATTTTCTGAACCTAGAGTTTGATGTCCTTATGTTATGTATTGAATTCCCTTTTCATATTAAGGTTTGAAGTTTCTTTGAACAACTTTCCTGAATTAGAGTTTTCGCGATAGTAAAAGTTGAAGTTGAAGTGCTAGACGATAGTATGTCATATAATGATTCTTCTTTAGTATTTTTGAAATGTACTCTCGAACTATCTTGTATGGGTTGGACTTTGTTTTGTTGAAATATAATTGTTCTTGGGCTAAATAAGTTAGGCCTATTATAATGTTAGAGAGAAACGAATAGAATGGAAAATAAATCAAAGTAAGATTAAGTTTTTTTTTTTTTTAACTTTTATCTGAATTTATTTATTACCAAACATGTGAAAAGGAGCTTAAGAGGAAGAAAAAAAATAGAAAGAAAATGTTTCTATTCAATTTTTTTTTATTTTTGTTTTTTACATCAAACAAAAAAAAATGCTACTTTGGTTTCATTTTTTTTTCCACATCTTTACTTTTATTTCCACTATACTAAAGATTTTCCATACACAATGTTCATGTAAGTTACACAAACTAACATAAGGATCTTATAGAATGCTTTATTATGTTCTTCCGCCATTTTATTGAGATTAGTATTGCAATCTAGTGTTTTCAATCTCCTATCCGGGAGGCAACCAAGAGGGAGCAAACTCATAAATGCAAATTCCTTCCTCCTTCTTATATGTTTCATCTAAAGCAAACTGAAAATTGATAACTCCACATTATAATCCATAAAATTTAAAAAAAAAATTGCACTACTAAAATAATAAGTTAGTCCATTTTATTTAATCAATGGGTATAAAAGTATAATCATAACTCTTATTAACAATATCGAAACTTTTTTTCATAACCTTTAAAAAAATTAGAAATACATTATATTTTATATAATGCAATAAATTTTTGAAACATTTAGTCTATTAACATGCTATCATTCTTGTCAATTCCACTTTTTATTGTGGATACATATACATGCAATGATAGATTAACTAAGGTTCCTTAAAAGAAAATCTTATTTTGATTTATAATTAAGAAACACTATATCTCTATCTATCTATATAAATATATACATATATAAAGGTCAAATATGCAACAGGTTATGCCTTGGATGATGTGAGCACAAACATAACTTTCCAATCAAAAAATGTTTGGGTCACTCGTCCACATAGCATGCAAAGGAAAGTTAGTAGCCACAAAATATTAAGAAAACATACATAGAACATTATACATTTCAAAGTAAATATGACCACATTTGATATCAAACCGTTTGAAACATACTATGGCAATTATTCACCACATTAAATTTTCTTCATATGCAAAATTGTTAATGTAGAGGGATAATTTAATTACATATAAAATATTTGGACTTGATTCTTGGACTAAGTGGTAGGGACAAAAAAAGTCTAATCCATGTCATGGGATGACTTATGGGAGATTTGGCATAATGAGCTAGGAGTAAAGATCGTTGGACTAGCCCATCCACTCTCAACCTTTTGCAAAAAAGCTCATGCACTTGAAAGAAGCTCTCCATGGGCTTAAACTAAATGAACCCATGGGAGGATTCATTAGTAAAAAGACTCATTTTGACCATTGACAATCCGTATGATCTAACGGATGTCATCAATAGCTAAACTCTATAAATAACTTAGGATTTCTCCTCACTGGAGATTTTTTCAAACATTCAAAGAAATGCCATCATACTATCGAATTATAATCATGAAGATCAAACAGGGTTTAGAAGAAGAATGCATTGCTTCTCTCCAAGAAATATAAGGTTAATGCTATATAGCTCCTCCACCTATCATGCATGCATTCAAGCTATTTGAAATTGTTACTCCTCCTTCCTATCATCTTTTCATAAGTCATCCTTATGTGCCATTGCCAAGTCATTCTTTTGAAACTACCCATAATGTAAACCAAATATTGCACACACGTAATCATTGCAACCGAACCTACTCATCTACACTTAATTTAGGAAAAATAAAAGTAACACATAGTAAATAGATGCAATAATAAATAAAAGAATATATATGAAATAATCAATATAAGCATAACAATAGGAAACATGATGTGCCATGACAATTTTAACTGAACCTAATTTTCAAACTGATATCAAGGAGAACTATTTTGAAATTAGCTTACGATATTTATGAGTTTCAAATAAAATTGAATACTAATAATACTTTTAAATATTAACAAAATTTTAATCTCACAGTCTTAGGCTAAGTTGTAATACCATGAGAAAACCTATGATATTTTCACTTACCACTGATATATATATATATATATATATATATGAGTGATGTCTATTGTTACAACCTGACTACAACATAGAAATAGGAAAGAGCCTTAATAGGCTAAGAGATTGTTATAGTTTTAATTAATTAATAGCAATTGTAACTAGCAATAGCTAAGAAACAAATTACATAACAAAACACATTACAAATTTAACAATAATAATAGGTCTAAAAGATTACATATCTGAGTGTAAATAAAAGAAGGAAAATAGGGAAAACCATCTTTGGCCTTGAAATCTAAGGTGTCTTACAACTTAGGAGTATGATGAGCTCAAATTCATCAAAGCTACTACCTGCAAACACAAATAGCAAAGTTAATATAATACATGAGCATAACAAAGTGTGATAGAGAGATTAGGGTTTCTATGCTTATCTACACCGAGAATGAAGAGGCATAAAGGAGAGAAGAGACTTTTAAGTGAGCTTTTATGTTGGTTTGCGACTAGCTAGGCCAAAGGAAATCATTGTAGTACAATTGGTGCTCTTGTCATTGTTTTTTTCTTGATCTTCTTGATCTGCTACAATAACACCTGAAACTAGATCATTAGATGAGAAATTTGGTAAATTTCAATAGCAACTAAATCAAGACATGGATAAGAAGCTTGTTGCTTTCATGGAGACTATCAAGCAAACTATTACTTTTAGTTTGCAAGTGTTAGGGAATTAGACTCAAGGAGTTTCTTCACAAGTTTCAAATGGTAGGGAGTCAAGATTTTCCAATGACAATGTTCATGATTCAATTCTCAAAGGAATTAAGCATGAGATTCTGAAGTTTAATGGAGTAGATGCACTTAGGTGGATATTGAAATGAAAAAGACCTTTTTAACTTCCATATAATACCTAATGAAGAGCGATCACCATTGTTGCCTTTGCTTTAGAGGAAAAAACATCAAAATGGTATCAATGGATGGAAAAGAATAATAAGATGTCTACCAGGTGTCTTTCAAACAAGTTGTGGAAGAACGTTCTAGTCCATCCATATATGAGGACCTATAAGGCCAATTAGCTAAATTGTTGTAGATTTCATCTGTGGACGAATACCGGTCTCAATTTGAAACCATTCATTAGGTAATAGGACTGTCCAATAGCTTTTTGTTGAGTTCTTTCATATTAGGTCTTAAACCTCATTTGAAATGTGAACTACAAATTATCCACACCACAAACATGATTTAAGACATTTCCTTAGCCAAGTTATACAAAGTTAAATATAATGACCAATTTTCCTTTAAAACCCAACCTTACCTTCACATTCTTACAACCATTCTTTTTCTAAACCCTCCACTTTAACCCTCAGTTTTTTTAAACCCCATACACAAACCCATTCTACTTCTCATACATAACCTTCATCTTAGAATTCTTCCTAAGATCCCAAAGCCACGATGGCTATCACCTACTGAAATGGCTATACGAAGAGAGAAAGATTTATGTTATAATTGTGACAAAAGTCAAGTGAAAATCACAAGTGCAAAGCAAAGTTCTTACTATTAGTGGCAGATGAAGGAGATAATGAAGATGTAGTTGCACATCTTGATGATAAGATGGATGCATTACATATGGTGGATTATAATCAAGAGGCTACTATGAGTTTTCATGCGATGACAAGTATGCAAATTTCTAAGACATTGCATTTTTTTGGAATGATTGGTAACCGCAGTATAACAATTTTAGTAAACAATGGTAGCACACATAATTTTCTACAACCTTGACTTGTAAAGCATTGAAATTTAATAGTGTAACCTACATATTCTTTTCAATTAATGATTGGGCGGCAATAAGATGATGTGTGAAGGGAAATGTGTCAATGTTCTAATACTAATACAAAATAATACATTCTCAATTACCTTTATATATTTCCCATGCAAAAAGCTGATATGGTACTTAGAGTTCATGAAATATCCCAAAGCTTCACTAAGTTAGAAATTAGATTTAGATAGATTAAAATGAAGCAAGTGAAATAGATGATGAATTATGATTAGAAAAGTTAATAAAACTAATTTAGTAAATATAATTAAGTTAAAATTTGAGATTTGAAATTCTTAAACCCCAAATAGGTTGTTTGAAATGTTTAGTGGATCTGTAAATCCCTAAACTTTAGCTTATCATTCCATATTCTCTATCCCCATAAAATTTGGAATCACCTTCTTTCTTAAAAATATCATATTTGAGCCTAAGCTCGAGTTAAATATCAATTTGATAAGAACCAATCTCTTAAATTAATTGTCTATCTTGAGCTCTTTATTTCTTGCGTATTGATCCTCATATTATTTCTTAAATGCTTCTAGAACTAAAGATATTGATCTAAAAGTTCGAACCTAATACGTTTGTCTTAAAATATCTCTTAATGTTTCCTCTATATATATATATACCTTTTTCTTTTCCCATTTGGCTGCCTTTTTCTCTCTCTTCCTTCTTCTTTCCATTGTTTCTTTTTCTCTCTCTTTCTCTTCTTTCTCAAAATCTAAGCTCCAAATCTCAAATTTAACACATCTATAGGAGAAATCAAAGATAGGAAAACAAGATTTAAGTATGAATCAAGCTAGAAGTAGCATCAACAACAAATAAGAGTAGAAGTAGAAGAATCAAGAAGTGGAAATTGCTACAAAAGATAAGTTTTGTTATTCTCTTTGATTTAATTCTTATTTATGCATGCAAATATTGTATTAGGACTAGTAATATGTAAAACTTGTGATGAAAGTGGTAAATATATGATATATGAGCATATTTGTTGAAAATTTAGATATATGTAAATTAGTGTAGACAAGGTGTTTGATAAAATATTTTAAGGAAATATGATGTAAATATGGATGTGTGAGTGTTCATAAGCTAAGATTATGCATGTCTATACATTTAACAAGTTGTAGTTGTTGATATATGTTGGATTAAGTAGTTAAAAGTTGTGTAAAAAGATAAAGGAATTCGTGACAAGGATTCCTCTATTCATCATGGCCGTAATGCGGCCCGTGATCTCCTCGGCATAAATTATTTTGAAACATGATGGCCTGATCACGGCCGTGACGAGGAGCGTGATCCCTTGATCACATTTTTCTTCTTGATCACGGGCATGAGAAGGTTCGTATTGGTCATCACTGCCCCCATTATGACCATGATGAGGTAATCGATGGAGATCATATACTCTATTACAGGCATGATGAAGACAGTGATGAAGATCCCCACCTCCATCATGAGCATGATCTGTCCCCTAGAGTTGTTCATAAGGAAGAAAAGGGAGAAAAGAGAAAAGAAAGAAAGGAATAAAAATAAAATAAAATAGATAAATGACAGTTAATATGATGTGTTAATTAAATAATATAATTAAACATGAGTTTAGTTAATTTATAGATTTAATAAGTAATTGGATTAAATGTAAAAGTTAAACATAAAGTGAATTTAGTTAATAAACTTAAGTTCAACTTAACTAAATAAGTTAAAATTGGTTAAAATGAATTAGATTGCTTAAGTTTAATCATCTTGACTTAGTAATGGAATTAAATGATTAACACCAATCAATTTGGTTAAGATTAAGTTAAAAATGTATTAATACTTAATAGTTAGCTTAGAATAATGAGTTAGAATAAACCATAATTGACATGAGAAATATGTTGCTTCATATATGTATTTGTTTAGGAATTGTATGTTTCTAGAATATGAATGCCTTGTTAATGCTTTTGTAATAAGAGACCATAATAAAGTGAAAGGATATACTTTAACAGACAAAGGAGAACTGCTTGCATTTTGGTAGGGCAATATTCACAACCATAGCGGGGTTCCAAATTAGTGTCAAATCAAATAGGATAATAATATAATTTTAATGTAATGAATAATCTATTCAATTGCTTATATAGTTTAAATTCTTGAACAGATGTTTGCATCTGACTTCTGAATCTTTTGGATTTTTTTCTAAAATGGCGTCTGAGCTTTTATTTGGATTTCATATAAAAGGTACGCAATAATTGCGTGTTGGATGCTAGGATAGACATATTAAAATGAATTAAAATTTAAATTTGGCTTAATTAATTGATGAGTGTTGGTTGTGTCTTCCAACATTAAAATCTGATTCTTGCCTCGGAGTGGAAGATCGGTATCTGGTCTAAGGAGCGGCACCTTGTCCTGAGATGGGCACTGTAGTTTAGGCGCTTAGGCCACCCCTGTCATTGAGATATGACTTTCATAAGTGATAAAGCGAGTAGTTGATGGGGCAAACGACATTAGTATAATGTTTACTTAAACTTGGAAGAAAATACCATGATTTAGTTCACGTTTACGGTAACGATTGAACTATATTCATGTTATGGATTGAGTTTAAGTAAAGTCGAGTAATGACTGTAACCCATGGATGAAGCTATTTTCTTACTTTCAAATATCTCATTTAGGAGATATAGGGATTCCGACTACCTGTCTTAACCCCCTGAGCATTGAGAGTGTTACTCAAGATCCCTAGATTCCCATTAGCTTGTCTCGGAGTGTTAGTGCTCCAGTGTTGATTTGTTTACTTTTAATTAAAGATAATTAACTTGTTGTTTGTGTATTGTATTTAGCTAAGCTTGTATATCATTCCATGTGTGTTTGTGTTACTGTGTATTAAACTTCGGCTCATTATTTTTGTTGTTATTCCTTTTCCAGGTTCTATCTTAAGGACGATGGAAATAAGTGATGTTATTTATAGTGTTGTTATTGTTGAATGATGTTGGTGATGGTGATGGTGATGATGATGATGATTGGCTTGGGATTTGCGAGCTTTTGTTGATTCGGGGAAGATAAGTGAAGCTAGTTAAGAGCATGGATTTGTTTTTAGTTATTTTGTTTTCTTTTTTGTTTTATTTTACAGAGACTGGATTTATTTATAAATCTGTATTTCCATAAAGGACCTTTTGGTGCCCATGTGTTTGTAAATGATTATCAAACCCTAAGAGTAGATTGTAAAATATTTTATTAAAATTTTGTTCCTTAGAAAGTTGATCTACCTAGTCGAGAGTAGAGTTTTTATTTAAAAATTATTTTATAAAATAGATTTTCCGCTGCTAAATCCAGTTATTTGAAAATGTAACTAATTGATTTCATAATCTAAAATTGAGTAGCAATATTCAACATAAACAAAATCTTTTAAAGGAAGCCTGAGCGTATAATACTTTAGAGTATTATACGTGGCAGTAGCACCTTAATTGATTTAATGTTTAATTAAATTTAGGGCATTACAGTTCAATGGTTATAGGATCTTGGTTCCATTACTATTGATTATAATGCCTTAACTATGGCATTTTTATATCAGGCTACATAAGTGTCTCTAGTAGAAGATTCTTCATCAGTTTCTCAAATTTCACATCATTAGCTTAGATGAATCATGAAGAAAGAAGTGATAGCATGTTGTTATCAATTGGTGGATCAAGTTATCTCAGATTGTTTCACCAGCAACAATCCATTAAGGGATCTCTTGGGCAAATACTCTAAATTTTTTGAGAGATCTACATCATTGCCACCGAAAAGAAATGTCTAACTTAGGATTCATTATTGAATGATTCAAGAGTGAATGTGAAACCATCTAGATTTCCTCACTTCTAAGAAAATAAGATTAAAAAAAAAAAACAAGTGAGGAATATATTGGTTTAGGGTATTATTAAAGACAGTACAATTGCCAATACTATTAATAAAGAAGAAGAATAGAGTATGGTGATTTTGTATTGATTATAAGGCCTTTAATAATGTTGCTATTAAGGATGAGTTCCCTATACCAACGGTAGACGAATTATTAGATAAGCTATATGGTGTGAAGTTCCTTTCAAAACTTCATTTACAATCTGGATATCATCAAATCATGATGTAAGAGGACATTGAGAAGATAGCATTTCAAACTCACAAAGGCCATTATGAATTTCGCATAATGCCTTTTAGCCTAAGCAATGCACTTGCTACATTCAAGGCCATCATGAATAACTTTTTTAAACCATTTTTTAGAAAGTTTGTAATTGTATCTTTTGACAATATTTAGATTTATCACAAAGACATGAAGAAGCATGCATAACATTTAGCTATGGTTTGCAAATTCTATTGGACAATGAGTTTTATTTGAAGGAGTTTTAAGGGCCTATTTAGATAGTTAATATGGTATCATTTTGGTTTCATTTTCAAACCGAATTGATATTGAACCAATATAGATAAAATATCAATAAAAAACTGATAGTTTTACTCATAAACTGACCAAACCGAACCAATACTGATCCAATATCGTGTAAAGACCCGACCCACTTAACCCAATTATTAAGTGTGCTAAATCTTCCGACCACGCATAATACTCAAATATTAGGATCAATATTCAAGTATTATACGTAAGGTCGTCTTAAAAAGAGATATTTGTAATGGCTACCTATTTAAAACAAATATAACATTCATAAGCTTAGAATTAGAAACATTACCACTACATAGGTAGTGGGTCATTAACTATATACAAGTCATACATAATATATTTATACATTACAACTTCCCAAAACATCACATAAACATAGAGATCTCACTTAAAACCTAACTATATTACAAATACAATTCAACTCAAATTACATTCAAGGCTTAACAAATAACCTAAACACTTCAAAAAGAAATCTTCATCAAAAGGAATCCTAAGCATATCTAGGCCTCTCTCCTAGTCATCCATAGAGTCTTCCCAATCAGTCCATAGCCATATCGTCATAGAGCTCGTCATCAAAATCACCTGCAAGATAGCAGCATGAGCCAAAGGCCCAGTACACAATAATGCAAACAAATACATATGCAATGCTCACTTAACTAAAACAATGCAATAAATCACCACAACTTCATTATCTTTTAGTTAAGTGAATAAAACAACACTGGAGTATTCAAACTCCGACTCAAGCTTGGGAATTCTAGGGGTCCTGAGTAAACAGCAGCTGCTCAGGGGGTTGATATAGATAGACCGGACACCTATATCTCCTATATCTAACCGATAAAGAACAATAGCTTCATCTAGGGTTCACACTCCTTTATACAATCCACTTATCCCGGTCTATAATATCAATTAGTTCAACGGTCCCATAACCGTGGACTAAAACATATTATTTCCTCCCGAGCCTAAGTAGAGAATATACCGATACAGTTAACCCTATTAGCTACCCACTTAGCCAATAAAAGAAATCACCATTGCATCATGGTGAACCATTGCATCATGGATTTGAGTCATTGCATCATGACAAAGGATTGGGCTAAGTGCTAAACTACCGTGCCATTGCATCATGACAAGGTTGTCGCTCCCCGGATCCGGATTCAACGACGTAAAGCACAACCAATTTCAATATCTTTTCATTAATCTTTGATTAAGGTCAAATTGATATATGCCTATCCTAAGCAACAATCAATCAAAGTATTGTGTACCTGTACTAGCTCGAGAATCAATGGAAATAACCGAAAGGGGATCATCACTGTAAAAAGAAGTAATTACAAACTCACACTTAGTTCAAGTATATATATTCATCAATCTCAAGTATAATCATCCAAAGAAATTCAAATAAATCATTACAACATCATCACATAGCATTTAGATATCATATATTGTCATACAATACTCAACAAATACTTAAATGATCATTTATCAAGCTTGGGAGAACCTTTAACAACAACAATAAGTTTTAAACTTTGTTTAGAAAGTGTATCAGTTGAAAAGAACTAAAATTTAAGCATTTTTATTTTAAAATTTTTGAAAACTTAAAACATGAAAGTTGTATATCTCTTTTTAAGTTTTCCAACGCAATTTGAATCACCTCAATCGGAGGTCGGATGAAAAAGTTATGACTAATTTACAAAACAGCGTCGCAATAGGGAAAACTATCCAAGAGCGAAACGCCCTAGCAAACGGGGCCTTTTGGGAGACCATTTGCACTCAGGGAAAATGAAATTTTGATCCGCGACCGCAACACCCTTGCAAACGGGGCCGTTTGGGAGGCCGTTTGCACTCAAGAAAAATGAAATTTTGATCCGCGAGCGCAACATCCTTGCAAACAGGGTCGTTTGCGAGGCCGTTTGCACCAGCGTTTGACAGTTTTACGAATTTTTTTCAAACTTTAACACTTTTAACTTACTTTTCTCAACTCCTAACATGTCCTAAACCTTATACAAACTTCATACAACACTTCTTATACATTTAACAACATAAAACAAGAGTGATCTCCACTTCAACTTCAAACAAGTTCAAAACCACTACTCTACATAAATCAAACACTTCTTCATCAACTTCACCAACCCTAGTACACTTCAAACAATCTAATACTTATCATACTTCAACACTTCAATTCCAAACCACATGAGGGCCTTCTACAACCTATCTACAACAACTCAAGCATTCTAAAGCTTTCCTAACAACTCTACAACATTCCAACAAGAATTTAGCATACTAACTATTTATTTACACCACATATGCATATTTCATGAATTAAGAGGGAAATAAAGCATCTCAAACATCAAATAAACTTACCTCAATGTATCTATAAGGCTTGGGGAAGGATTTTTGTGTGTTGAGTCCAAGAAAACTTGTTTTGGGTCTTGAAAATTTGTAGCCTTCTTGAGTTACGAATTTTCTTTTTTCCTTGCTCTGTTTTGGAGGTCTAATGATACAATTAGACTTTTTGTTTATCTTATATTGTTGACTTTTGAGGAGGCAGATTTGGGAAGGCTTGGGCCTTATTTGGGCTTGGAGTTGACTTAATTTGGGCTTAAGAAGGGTAAAAAAAATCTGCTAAGTGTAGATCTAATTAGGCCTAAAACAAGTTTAAATCCAACATATAATTCATTACAATAACAATTAACACTAACATGATAATTTCTAACATGAATAAACTATCAACCTAGATATATTTACCATAGCATATTATCTAATCACATATGTTATAACACACCCAACATTACAAACACTAATCCACTCAAACACATACACACATATAATTATCAAATTTAGCATGCATTAATATATATTAAAATTATGGCTATTTCATATCGATAAGTTACCGATACAAATAAAAATCCAACAATCCAAACAGGCCCTAAATGTCATTTGGACATACTCAAATTGAGCATTTATGGCATTTTGTGATTAAGAACGATTTTTAGCTAGATCCTAGTAAGGGAAAGCAGCACAAGATTGGTCTAAAATGTATGACAATGAAAGATATGACACTTTTTGGGCTTTCAAGGTACTATAGTCATTTTAACAAGGCTATGCATCGATAGCCATCCATTAATTGACATGTTACTACAAGATAAGTTTTTATTGATTTACATGTTACAACTTCTTGATTTTACATAGCTATTCATTGTCGAGTCTAATGCTTGAGGAGTGGGCATTGGAGCTATCTTGTTGCAATGTAATAAACCAACGGCTCATTTTAGTAAAAAGCTACAGCTTAGTGGAGAATCTATGATGTGGTGAAGGCTATGAAGAAGTGGTGTTAGTACTTATTAGGGTCTCACTTTCTTATAAGAACTGATCATATGAGCTTGAAAGAGACATTGACTCAAGTTATTCAGGCACCTAATCATTGAAACATAGTAGTAGATTTACAAGCCAGAGTTAAATAATATAGTAGCAGATGCTTTGTCATGATAGGAGGGAGATGGTGGTTGTTTCCGTAGCATTTTTTCAACATCATTTACTTTTGTAGATGATTTGAAGAAGGAATATCTCACTATTCCAACTTATGGGAAGTTGATATGTAATGTTAACAAGGGACATTAACTGAAATGGTCCCTTCAACTTAAGAATAGATTGCTTTATTTTGGGTCTTGTTTATTTTTGGTATTTCAATCACCACTTATTCCATTATTATTAAAGGAGTTCGATTATTCCTAAGTTTGGGTCATTTTGGTGTACTAAAGACTTATAAATGACTTGTTGATTGTTTTTATTAAGAAGGGATGAAGGGCAACATAGTGAGATTTTTAAAGATTATGTAATATGTCAACAAGTTAAGTATCTCACTAAGTCATCGGCTTGTTACATCCATCGCCTGATCCTAAGAGAATATGGGAAGATATAGTTATGGATTTTGTTACATCACTTCCTAAATCTCAAGGATTCATTGTTATACTGGTAGTTGTGGATAAGCTCATGAAGTATTGTTATATAGGACCTTTACCAACTCATTTTAGTGCAACGCAAGTGGCTAAGTTGTTCTTAAATATTGTTATTAAGTTCCATGGGTTTCCTAACAATTGTGTATGATCAGATGCAATTTTTACTAGTAATTTTTTTAAGGAACTTTTTCATTTAGGTAGGACCATGTTGAATATAGCTCAGCTTATCATCCTCGTTAGATAAGCAAATTGAGGTACTCAATAGGACATTCAGCAATATTTAAGAAGCTATACTTTGGAGTATATTATGAATGGGTCTAATATTTACCATGGGCAAAGTATTCAAACAATACTTCCTTCCATGGCTATGCTAAATTTACCGACCTTTCAACTAGTATATGGTAGAACACTACCCTACTATTACTACCTTTATTAGGAGGAGTACAAAGATAGATGCAATGGATACCGATCTTAAGGAATAAGATATGTTTTTAAAGTAACTTAGAATTAATCTGTTGAAGGCTTAAGAGCATACGAAGAGGCCAGCTGATGAGTATAGATCAAATATCAATTTTGATGGAGGTGATTTGGTTTTCAAGCAAGTACAATCTTATAAACAAATGTCTCTTACTATTGCTACATTTATTAGGGGGAGTACAAAGATGATGCAATGGACTGATCTTAAGGAATAAGATATGTTTTTAAAGCAACTTAAAAGTAATCTGTTAAGGCTCAAGAGCGTACGGAAGCCAGCTGATGAGTATAGATCAAATATCAATTTTGATGAAGGTGATTTGGTTTTCATGCAAGTACAATCTTATAAAAAATGTCTCTGACTATGGTCATCATAAGCTTTCAAAACACTACTATGTCCTTATTAGATCATCGAAAGTGGGATTAGTGGCATAAGTTAGAATTCAATTGATTTAAAGATATACCCAATTTTTCATGTTTCTACATTAAAGAAAGTTCATGGGGTATTATTCCTTCTCTAGATTTACCATCGATAGCAAAGGATAATCTTTATATCCTACATCCTCTTTATATTGTGGGGACTAAAATTATTTTTTAACATGGATAGCCAGTGAAGCAGTGTTATTTAGTGCAATGGCTAGGGTTATGTCCCGAAGACACAACTAGGGAACATTACGATGGATTTTAGAAACTTAACAACCTTGTGGACAAGGTTATTTTTCAAGGAGTGGAGACATTTGTTAGAACCCAATTATAACATCGAGATAGGAAAGAGCCTTAATGGCTAAAAGATTGTTATAGATTGTAATTAGTTTATAGCAGTTGTAACTAGCAATAGTCGAGACAGCTTACTAAATAAACACATTATAGGTTGTAACAATAATAACAAATTTAAAAGATCTACATATTTCAGTATAAATAAAAGAAGGAAAATAGGGAAACCATCTTTGGCTCTGAAATCTGAGCTGTCTTACAACTTAAGAGCGTGATGAGCTCAAATTCATCAAAGCTACTACCTACAAACACAAATAGCAAAGTTATATCATACAGGAGCATAACAAAGTGAAGTAGAGAATTATTTGCTATTGAGAGCAAACAAGCAAAAGGGAGAAAGAGAGAGCTATAAGTGAGCTTTTATATTAAGGTTTATGAGTGGGTTAAGCTAAAGGAAGTCAGGTAGTAACATCTGGCTGGGGAAGGTGATAAGCATAATCACTAGTTCCTACATACTTAACATATAAACAGCGTTTTATATGATTTTTTAGCTTCGACTTCTTAAGTTTACGCCTTAACGATGCATTACATTTTGAAATTCCTTTAATTGCACTTTGAGACTAACCACTAAAAATGTTTTATTAATTAATATGAACATATTAGTTCAAAAGCAAAGCTTTTTAGAAAATATATATTTAAAAATAATAAGATTGTACAACAAAGGGAAAAAAAAGAATATGCAAAAATATTTTGTGAACCCATTCAAAGTTTTTCATGTTAGATTTTCATAATAAGATTGTTAAAAGTATATATAAGTATATTTTATTTTATTTATAAGAAATTGATACTATCCTCCCCATATTTTATTAATACTTATTTGCTTAAACTTTTAAAAATTGAGTCGAAAAGCATGTTTTAGTTTAATAACTAAGATTATGACATCATAACTTATAGACTAAATCAAATTAATAAGATTTATTTTCTTCATATCTTTTTTTTTTTTTTTTTTATAGATAAAATGATTGCAAGCCTAAGATTGAGATCTAATTTACTCCTCTATTATTATTCACCAGTGCACCGGTTACTCCAAATGCAAAATGAGAACTCTGAACAAATCTATCCACATTTCTAGGGTATAGATATGTTGAAATCAATGGTAACCCTGCATATTATGCTTTACCAAATTCAAAATTTGTATTGAAATTAATCATTTACAACTAGCTTACTTAACATTTATGGAATTTTCATATCCATAAGCCCAAATAAAAAATATATGTATCATATAATGAAATCTAGAATTATCTGCTCATGGGAGCATCTACAATTAGAATGAGATGGGGTTTAATTGATGTATGATCAAATACAGAATCACCAAAATAAAAATCGTTTTTTGAAAAGACTCACAAGGATAGTTAGCGAACAAATTTTTAAGATAAGCTATGTTTATTAGACATTTTTTGTGATGTTAGAATGTTATAATTATAGGTAAAAACTATCATCTATAGCTTGCTGGCATGCAAGGACCATAAATTATGTCTATAGTTAAAACTTTAACTACAGGTATGGTCTTGCATGTGGATGCTTTTACCTAAAAATATGAGTATTGATGTGCAAGAGAAGTGCCAAAGTTTTGGAATTTTGGAGATATTTAATGATGACTACATCATCAATAGGTATAAGAGACAATATATGTGCATTTTGGTTAGCTATTTATGGAATACTCTATCCAGCCATTTTGGAATTGGGTTTATCATTGCTTGCAACATGAATTATGAAGCTTGTGGATGTTTATGCTTTTCACCAGTGATCAAAGATGGGAAATAAGATATTAAACAAAAAAGGAAAAAGGAATTATATGTAAGTAAATACATTCAATTTAGTTTTGTTTTCAGGAAGAATAGTCTTTCATGACCCATTTCCAATATATGTAGATATTGCAAATTAATTGCAATAATATTCAACCGTTTTTATCAGGTGGTTTTAAAGAAGTTCCAAATTTTGAATTGATGGTTTATTTTGACCAAATCCATAACTAAGCACTTGCAATTTGTGAAATAGAACAACTTTTGTGTCTTTTTCTTACATCTCTCTAGTCAAAATCATGATGTTTTATTGTTGTTGTTGTTGTTGTTGTTGTTGCTGTTGCCGCTCTGCTACTGTTGTTGCTACTGCTGCTGCTAGATAAGGGGTTCTTTTTAGAGAAGTTATTTACCTATCACATGGATCATGTGTTTTGCGAGTCACTTCAAAGCGTTAATAAGGTGATAATATATAATGGGATAAGATGGATCGGAGAGAATGATAGTAGTTTTAGTTCCTCAAATGTATTAGTGACGGATAAGTAAGGGAGCTAGAAGTACCTTCGCATGCCAACCTAGCAATTGGAGTGGTAGCCGTTTGATTTGCTTATTTGATCCTCGTGAGTAGAGCTTCTTCTTATATCTCCAAAAGTTAGAAATGAGGAGAAGTGATTGAATATTTATAAGCATTTAATATGGATGAGGACCATCAAATCATCTTGATAGTTGAAGGATGAGATGAAGTAAACTTATTTCATACTTATCCCAAATGAGATTTTTTTTCCGTAAATCCTAATAAGTTTATTATGCCCAAGATTAGTAGTCAACTTCCTATATATATAAACCTACCAGAGAGAGGTTGGATGCAGATGGATCGATCTAATAATCTCTATTCTGAGTTCAACAAGAAAAATCTCTACAAATCATCATAATAAATGAACCGAACTCATTAGGCCTTTTTATCACTTATCTCACCAGTCAAGCTTATGTAATGATAATATATTTCAAGCCCATTTACATTATTTTTATTGTAGAG
This sequence comes from Combretum micranthum, assembly GCA_024138025.1. Taxonomy (NCBI): domain Eukaryota; kingdom Viridiplantae; phylum Streptophyta; class Magnoliopsida; order Myrtales; family Combretaceae; genus Combretum; species Combretum micranthum. Next base: position 20,713 of record JAMXBD010002352.1, on the reverse strand, counting down.
TTTCAAATTTTGGGTGAATAAACTTGCCTCCCTATCTAAATAACTCTTTACTACCTAATTCATATTTTTCTTTTTTTTTTCCAATAAAAAATTATTAAATAAGGAACAAAAGTCGGGTATATGGTTTGTAAACTAATGCACAAATCCATCCCTAATTTGCCTTGATTTGCTAGCCAATCCATGCACTGACTTATCTCCGGTACAGCAATGTAATTACCGCAATTTTTATTTTTTAAGTCTTTGATGATTTCTTTTTTAATTATAAGTCTATAATTTTACGCTAACATACATCAGTGAAAATTATTATTAATATGATAGTATATATCATTATATCCAGGGTTCTCATCAGAATAGGACTTAGAATGAAAACTTGGATATGGATAATTGGATATCTTTAGTAAATAAAGTTAAGCTTTTAAATAAATATTGGTTCTCGTGTTAAATTTTGAGATATATATATATATATATAATAATGAAAAAGCCTGTTGTTAAAGTGGAGACCGGATTTCAAAAGGGGAAGTATTTAAGTTTCTGTTGTTGTACCTTAAGAACGTATAAGTCATAACTAGTTAAAATTAAAGATGAGCTTATAATTAATAATTAAGAGGTATTTTTGCACATAGCATATGGTAATAAATCCTATATATGGTACCACCGGGAAGGGGGGAAAAAAGAAAGAAACCTATATTAGCCAGCCCTAATTATAATATCTCCTATGGAAGTGTCCAAGACAACTAAAAAATAAAAAGGAAAAAACAACTTTTTATTAATATTGAGCCAAGGCCATTAAATATTGCGTTATCTTATCACTGAATTAGGTAGCAGTACTAACAATGTTTTTTTATGTAATGTGTTTAATTGTAGTAGATGATGATAGAGAATGCATGCATGCAATCGATTATATTTATGACTATAGTCCATAGATGATTCATATGATTAAAATATGGTTTTAATAATAACCATCGTCATGCCATCTTAATTCATAACTATCGTGCTCACATATGAAGATGTTTAGTTACCAAATAAAAACTAAACAACGTTGTATATTATTGAAATTGTGAAAGTACTTAATTAGGTGAAGCATCATGGGTCGGTAATGATTTGCAATATAATAGAATATGATACTTTCACGAGACTCATAAATGAATATTCCTATTGGGATGGAAATAAAATGAGTTTATTAAACATATTTCATAAGAGGAAGATTTATCAAATATAGTCATTCGAAAATTTCTCCATTAATGTAATTTCAAGCCAATTTTTTTCATACCTATGTCAACAAATAATTTTTTAGCCAGGATGATTCCTTGTGTAATTTGATTTTTTTTTTTAACTTAGTTGATAATTTTTCTATTAATATGATTCAAATAGGTACTAAATCGATATTAAAGTAATTATATAATCATATTTCTTGTATAATTTTTTTCCAGTATTAAAATTTTTAAGGGAAACACGTGTGATTATAAATGGGATTAATCACAAAAATTTTACTTATTTGCAAACTCATTAACTATGGGTTATTTTTATATGCAAAGGTGACAATATTATTTATAACTTTAGAATAACACATATCAATATTTTATTGGTCTTAAAAAAATTAATTTTTTCCTTTTTAAAAGTAATTTTTAATATTTTATTTATTTAATTCTATTTTGTAGTAATATCTTATTTTATTAAATTAATTTTCTCATATCAATAAAAAGTTAGTATGTATCTTTCTAATAGTATTTTAATATTGACACTTTTGAATAAAATATAGATAATCTATTTATAAAAAGAAATAAATTAACATACATAGGTTATGTATGTAATATAAAAATAAATATTTTTATAATGAGGGGCAGGGAATGTGATTTGTTAAAAGATAATATGGCAGTATGTCTCTTTTTAAAAACTAGGATACTTATTATATATAATCACATATCTCTCATTATAATGTATTTATTTCACAACCCCTAAATCATTCACAAACCCTAGAATTGTCTTTATTGAAAATTCTCTGGAAGAATCAAGAAGAGATTAATATGAGTTTTTCTCTATTTTCTATGATTTATAAGAGAGAAACAACACTAAGAGATAGGAGCTATGATTATCAGTTGTTGAGAGCGCTTATTTTAGTCTAACGGAGGAATCCATAGCAATTTCAATTGGATTTCATATTTAAGTTGGGAATGAGAAGAACAATCATTGAATTTCAAGTAAGTTATTCATGAATTGTATTATTTTGATTTTTTTATGGTTTGGTATTAGAGAGAGGTTGATGAAAGATCAAATCTTTAAGAATGATTTTTCAGGTATTTAAAGTTTTGGAGTGAGGATTATTGATAAAAATCTCATCTTTAAGAGTTTAGAGCGAGGTTATTAATAAAAGATTTGATCTTTGAGAGTTTTGGAGCAATGCTATGATAAAAGATTGAATCTATAGTGAAGGAACATGTAGGAGATTGAACTAAGGTTGAAAATAATAATTTAAACCTTATTTTCAACAAATTAATATCTTTAGGATATCTATGATAACTGAATATCTTAAATGTTGTAGACAGTTCAATGACCTTACAGGTCATAAGTGTAGGTATCCTTCTAGATAAATTAGTCTTAAATTAGGTGTTCTGATTGTAGCCTTTCAATTTCAATTGCAGCTGTCAGTTTAGGTGCATCAATACCTTATTTGTTGTATGTGCGTATTTGGTACTAGTAACTGAAAATAGACTAATTAATTATTCGAATGTAATAATTGTTCTGCTGCTTGTGTTTAGCTGGGCTTAGTCGATTGGGAGGACCGGTAATGCTAGGGTGGCACCCTGATGATCCTTATGTGGCATTTTCTGTAATGGAGTCACACTTGGAAAGGATTCCGGTAGACTAGGTGAAAAACGGTTGCAATTCCAGGGTATTGAGGAGTACCTAATACCAAAATATATATATTATTATTGTATGCGTTAATATACAAATAATTAATTTATAACGAAGGATAATATGGTAATTCAATGACATTTAAGAGGGTATCTTTGTCATTGAACAAATGGATTTGGACCTACGGAAGTTGTTTGTGAAGAACAAGAAGAGGAGGAGGTGCGTCAGCCTAACGCCACCAACAGAAGTGATGTAAGCCACCGGCGTAGGTGGTCAAAGCTGCTAGCTTTTTGCCGGCTTACAATGCAAATTTTCATCCTTTGTATCTAAGCCGCCCAGAGCCGCCATCCTTATATCGACCTATATTTTCACGAAAAATAACATCTTTTCTTTGTGTGATAGGGTTTGGAGGAATTTTGGAGAAATCTGTGTTTTGAGATTTCGTTGTCTGGTGATCCTAGTAGATGTGTGGATCTAATGTTATAAATTTTATGTTTTATATTGAGGATTCTAGGATTAGGGTTTAATAATGAATATGAAATTAAATTTTGATTTGATAAATGTTGTTGATCAAGATTCTGGTAAAATTAGGGTTTATAATCTTTTAAAAGGATTTATTGACTTTTGACTTTTGGAAGCGAAATAGGAACATCCTTACCTTACTTGTTGTAAGTACGTGTAGGTTAAGAATTGTAAATTGAATTAATTATTATATGTCTTATAATTGAAAAGTACTATGCTTGTGATTGGTTGCAGTTAGTAAAGATCACGCAGAGTGTGATATGAACATTAGCAACCTGATGATCCTTATGTAGTATTCTCCCTAGTGGAGTTACACCTAGAAATGATTCCAGTAGATTAGGAGTCGTGCCAGCATAATTATGGTACACAAGGGTGGGTGGATCGCATCCAACACCAATATATATATATATTATATGTATGCATTAAACTATTTTCTATAAAATTTGTTTTAATAAAATCATGAGTTACTTCGGATTTAAGACTAATTGCAAGTAGTTCTAAACCGTGTTGTTTACTTGACTAATCTAAGATAATAATATCTGCTTGTTGCATTAGTTTTAGGATTGTATGTGATATTTTTATGTTGCATGTTCATGCGTATTTATTTGTGGTATGGCGTACTGGGCATTTTCATTTATTCCTTTAGTTTTTGGGTACAAGTGAAGATGATATTATTTATGACTTATCTAGGTATGATCTATATGTTGATCATGGAGATGGCGATAGTAAACTTGACTATCCAACTGAGGACCAGTAGACTTTGGGCATGAGAATTAAGAGAGAGATATTGAAGATCTTTATAAAGTTCTATCTGAGAATGTTATCAGCTATAGAAGACTTTATGAGACTAGTTTATTAGGTTTCATTAGGTTTTATTTGGTTTTGATAATATGTAGTTTTGGATTCTAATAGTTCATGTTTTTTCAAAGAGATTATTTATGTGATGTTTTAAAGTAACCATGTGTGAGTTTTGGTGATTATATTTTGATATATTTGTGGATTAGTATTTTATAGCCTTATCGTGTTCTTAAGAAGAGAAGGACATGTGACGAGTTGTAATGTCTTTAATTTAGGGCATTACAGCTTATTTAGTATTAAAACTATAGGTTTTGATCTAGTTAAAATTATGTTAAGAACTCCTTAGGATAGTGAGCTTTGATGAGCGAGGTAGCAATAATAGATGTTGCTTATCTAGTTTAGTTTTGTTTTATCTTTTAATGATATATTTAGGGTTTGATCTTTAAATTGGGTTTACCTTGTACTTTATGTAGTGTGTCTGTCTATGTTAGAATGCTTCCAAGAAGAAGAGCCCTGATGCTCGTTCCTCAAAGACTGGTGAAGAGGAAGAATTACCATTGAACCAGCCACTTTTGAATCCAATGCCTGAGGATTTACCTCCGCCACCACCAGCCCCACCTGTTGGACAACAGTTGCCAGTAGATGCTGCTCATTTTATGCAGGATGTTAATACACTTCTAAAGGTAGTCACCCAACAGTGCAGAACATGAAGAATAACATGCAAGTGATTCAAGTTCATGCTAATGCTTGGAGACAAGAAACACAAAGATTGAATGGTAATGGTGGTAATGGAGCTAGGTATGTTGATGTCTTGGGTTTGAACAAGTTTGTGGATCTAGTATATAAGTTTGAGCCTATACCTAGGAGGCCTTTGGATGCTCAACTATGGATGGAGGATGTTAAGAAGACATTTGTTGCTTTGGACATTCCAAAGAATAGGAAGGTGGAGTATGCCTCCTATTTGCTAATTGGGAGGGCAAATAATTGGTGGTTGAGCACTAAAGACACATATCTGGAGTAATTACTTGGTAAGCATTCTAGCAGCTTTTTACAAGGAGTTCCTTCCTTGATAGTGTAAAGTAGAAGATGCTTCAAGAGTACTACACTCTACAGCAAGGAAAGATTACTATGGAGGAGTATGAGGTTGAACTTTACAGGTTGATGAGATTCCTACCTAACCCCTTGAAAGAGAGTGAAGAGGCTAAAGTTAGAAGGTTCATCACTGGATTGGAGCTTGAAATCAGTATCAAGTGAACTTGATGGATTTAACCAGCTACCCAGCTATGGTCAATAAAGCAAAGACAGTTGAGCAATGTTTGAATAAGATTAAAAGTAGTGAAATTCAAAGGAGTCAAGTTTATTTAGGAAAGAGACCAACTGCTATTTCTTACCTAAGATAAAGCAAAGAGGTCTATCACTCATCAGGTTGGATCTACAATTCAAGATACCGAGGGGAAGTGTATCAGATGTTGTGGACCACATGATATTAAGGATTGCAAGTGGCTTGAAAATGCTTGTTTTTCATGTGGCAAGGTTGGACGCAACCATAGGTTTTATACCGAGAGAGTTCTTCCATGAATGTTTTGTTTTGAGTGTGGATAACGAAGACACAAGGCCATAGATTGTAAGGAGCCTGGTAGGCCAATTGCTCTAGGAATTTAGATAGGACAACCTCAAGGTCAAGGATAGAGAGCCCCAGCTAAGGTTTATGCCCTCCAACATAAAGATATATCTAGGGTAATACTGCTGCAGGTAAGCTCTCTATACTCATGTATGGTGTATAAGTAATCTTTGATATTGGTACAAATTTTTCATGAATCTCTGGATCATTGTATCTATATGTAATGAATGTGTTGAATGCATGATGGAATGTTTGTTTATAAACATACTTTTGGGAATTGGAGTTTAATCTACCACAAGGAGATTAATTTATGTATAAGTTTGAAGTGCAAGCTAGTAACTACCAAAGAAAGAAGAGAAGAATCCAATTACTAGATTGAAAGTTTGTGTAAGAGTGGAGAAAATTCTTATATTGTAATTAAATATGTATTTAATGAGAATTATAGTAAAATTTGAGGTAATATATATCAGTAAGAGAAAGAATGGTTAGAAAGGTAAGGAATATGGCTAGTGAAATGAGAGAAAAGTATATGATACTATTGAGATAAGATGACAATATTAAAGGTATGGAGCAGGCAAAGGTTTTAGGTAAAAGATGGATGACTAGAATTGACTAGAAAGAGTTAGTAGTATAACCGAGAGACATGAAAAGAATGAAAGTAAGTGAGGGAGACCATGTAGAAGAATGAAAGTAAGTGAAAAAGATGATGTTGAAGACTGACGAGAAGAATTGGATAATCAGTATAAATAAGAGAATATTTGAATCTTAAAAAGATATCAAATGTACAAGTGGAACAGCAATTACTAGAAGGAAATATGATCTTAGTGAGTTGTAAGATATGAGAAATGTATGAATGGTGAACAATGATGACATCTACACTAATCTATGATGATGAATATTAGGATGATTCTTAAATAAGCTCTATAGGAAGATATAAATTGTTATATAAAAAGTAAGACAAGTTTTGGAAGACATTTGGACTAGTAGTATGAATAAATAATCTACGGTGTTTAACAGGGGTGATAAAACTAACTAGCAGATATGTGGATGTTAACATCACATGAAATAACAGACCAATGTGAGGATTAGTCTTTAGAGTTAGGAATGAAAAATGCTAAGTTCCATGATTTGGGCTTTCTAGTTGTTAATTGAAGAATTATAAAGTGAACATATCCTAGGTAAGTTTTAATGGAAATGATGATAATCACAGGAAAGGTATAATGGCCAAATAGTGTTAATGAGTTAATTGAATTTTCTACAGTGCAATATGCAGTTATTTTGGAGGATGTAATGATTGATTTATGAACTAAGATATAAAAGTATATAATCAAAGAAGATCTTTCATTCAGAAGTAGATTTGATAGCTATAGAAGGATACTAAATCCAAGTGAAGAACAATCACTTAATATTGGGGCAATGAGTTGATTTTCATGGTAAAAATTTTGGAGACAAAGTACATTAGTAATCTAAATATCAAATAAATATCGAAAAGTTAGGAGTATTGATGTCAAAGGATGAGTTAGAAGTTATCCAGTGATTTTAAAGGTTTACCGAAGGTTATAGGTATTAATTTTTAATCTTCATGTATATATTGATGAAGAGTATAAGAAAATATATTGGAGATTGAGAAAACTTATTGGAAGTAGTATGGTTAGTTAATGAGTAGTTTGAGATTAGATGAATGATATGCAAGTGATGTAAATTATTTTTGATATGGAACAATAAGGATAAAAACTAAGTTGAATTAATAGAAGTACAAGTAAAACAATGACATTTGGAGCTCCAGGTAAATATAAGATTTGAACTTTGTAATTGAAATTGGAAACTATGGTTATAAGATTTTCAGCTTTCTAAACATCACTCGAGGAATTGAATTGGAGATTTAATACAATAAGGTTGAGGCAAGATTTCTTGATAGATATTGTTAATAAGTTTATATTATATTCAAGAGGTGTTTCATGAAGTGCAGAGGAAGTGAATCTAATTCGAGTGGTGAAAGTTAAGAATTAAAGAGACGTCAATGAAATTATATTCTAGTTAGAAGATATAATCTTGAAGATGGATCAATATGGTGTAAAGAATAAGAAATAAGAAGAAAATTAAATGAGTGACAAAGAACAAATAAACGCATGGACAAAAACGAGATAATGATTCAGATAACTTTTGAGGATGAAAGTTCTTTTTAGGAGGAGAGAGATGTAATATACAAATAATTAATTTATAATGAAGGGTAATATGGTAACACAATGACATTTAAGAGGGTATCTTTATTATTTAATAAACAGATTTAGACTCGAGGAAGTTGTTTGTCAAGAACAAAAAAAGGAGGAGGTGCAGCTACCAGCGTAGGTGGTGAAAGCAGCCGGCGTAAGCGGTGAAAGCCGCCGGCTTTCTACTGGCTTATGATGCAAATTTTCATCCTTTGTGTCTAAGCCACCCCTGAGCCGCCATCCTTATACCGGCCTATATTTTCACGAAAAATAACATCTTTTCTTTGTTTGCAAGGGTTTAGAGGAATTTTGGAGAAATCTGTGTTTTTGGGGTTTCGTTCTTTAGTGATCCTAGAAGAAATGTGTGTGGATCTAATGTTATAAATTTTATGTTTTAGATTGAGGATTTTAGGATTAGGGTTTAATTATGAATATGAAATTAAATTTTGATTTGATATATGTTCCTAATCAGGATTCTAGTGAAATTAGGGTTTATAATCTTTTAGAAGGATTTGTTGATTTTAGAGTTTTGGAAGTGAAACAGGAACGACCTTACCTTGCTTGTTGTATGTGCGTGTAGGTCAAGAATTGTAATTTGAATTAATTATTATTTAGCTTATAATTGAAAGTGTGATGCTTGTGATTGGCTACGATTAGTAAACCACGCAGAGTGTGATACTAATGCTAGTAACTTGATAATCCTTGTGTGGCGTTTCCTAGTAGAGTTGCTAAAATGATTCTGGTAGATTAGAAGTTATGCCAGCTTAATTGTGGTACGCAAGGGTGGGCGGATTGCATCCAACACCAATATATATATATATATATATATGAATTAAACTATTTTCTATAAAACTTATTTTTATGGAATCATGAATTATCTGGGTTTAAGACTAATTGCAAGTGTTTCTAAACTGTGTTGTTTGCTTAACTAATCAAAGATAATAATACCTGCTTGTTGCATTGGTTTTAGGATTGTATGTGATATTTATATGTTACATTTTTCATGTATTTGTTTGTGGTATGACATACTGAGCGTTTTCGCTAATTTCTTTATTTTTCAGGTACAAGTAAGATGATATTATTTATGAGTTTATCTGAGGATGATCTATATATTGATCATGAGGATGGCGATAGTGGACTTACTATCCAGCTGAAGACCGTAGACCTTGAGCATGGGAATTAGGAGGGATATTGAAGATCTTTATGAAATTCTATTTGAGAATATTATCAGCTATAGAAGATTTTATGAGACTAGTTTATTAGGTTTCATTATTTTATTTTTTATAATATGTAGTTTTTTATTCTAATAGTTCATGTTTTTCAAAGAGATTATTTATGTGATATTTTAAAGTAACTATGTGTGAGTTTTGGTGATTATCATTTGATATATTTGTGGATTAGTATTTCATAGCCTTAGCGTGTTATTAAGAAGAGAAGGACACGTAGTGAGTTGTAATGCCTTTAATTTAGGGCGTTATAGTTTATTTGGTATCAGAGCTATAGGTTTTGATCTTATTAAAATTAGGTTATACTGATGAGCAGGGTAGCAATAATAGGTGTTGCTTATCTAGCTTAGTTTTATTTTATCTAGTAATGATATATATAGAGTTTGATTTTTAAGTTGGATTTACCTTTTAACTTTATGTAATGCCTTTAATTGAAGGCATTACAATATGTTTATTATGGAGTCATGAATTAGTCTAAGGTTGGGATTAAAAGCGAATAACCCTATGCTATGCTAGTTGTTGGCTTAAAATTTTAGATAATAAAAATATGGTTGCATGATTAAATGCCATGTTGCATGTGATTGTGTGTGATGGTTGTTTATGCGGGTACAATTGTGGTTTTAGTGTACTAGCTTCGGCCCAATCCTTTGTATCTTTTTCAAGAGCACTTGGGGAGCCCATCGTGTTCAACCTATCTTAATATGATATTTATATGGATTATGGGACAACAATAGTGGACTAGATTATCCAACAAATATCTATCATTACATTGATGAGATGTTTTAGGATTGATGTTTAAGGAACAATGTTTCAGGATTGATGTTTAAGGAACAATGTTTCATATTCTCGTTTATGTAATGAATCAAGTTTAATTTTCCCTAGTTAAGATAGGTATGAATTGGCTTTCAGTTATGCCAATTTATTATGAAATATTTATTTTGCATTTATAACCATTGCTCTACTTAATGAGATTGGAGTTAATAAATGTTACTTGAGGGTATTAGCAGGATTATGAGCCTTTGCGTGTCATCACCTTATCATGACATGTGGCGGGGTAATAATGCACTATGATTAGAGTGTTACAATATATTTATATGTAGGTCAAAACATATGTAATGTTTTTATAATGGACCCTTATAAATATAGGTAAGTTTGATATCTTATTTCTCTTATAACTAATATTTTAGTTAAAGTAAATATAATATATAAGAATAATGAAATGTTTGGAGAAAGAAGAGAATGAACAAAATCATTCAAATATTTAAAAAGTATACTTGCCAATTTAAGCACTTGAAGCTAGACATAGGTATGATTCGGTTTCGAAACGAGAATCGAACCGAAACCATCACTACGGTTCCAGAATTGAACCGGTTGGCCGGCTCCAAAACCATCTATGGAGCCATCGGTTTCATGGTTCCTAGGTAGTTCTTTGACCTAGAACGGGTGGAACCAAGGCTCTAACCGGTTCTATTGAAAAAAAATAAAAAATAAAAATAATATTAAATATATAGTTATTAATATTTAAATTATTTCATATAAATAGAAAAAATTATTACTTATTCACAATATTTAATATGTTATTATCAACAACATAAATAAACATAACTTAAAATCAAATATAATTAGTTTAAATAAATTTCTCCTAAAAACAAAATTCATTTTCTTAATAATGTGATACTTTTTTTTTTGCATTATAATTTTCTTTTTAACTCCTAGAGTATTTTATAATATCATAATACTAATTATAACTGATATTGAATGTGTTTATATACACATAAATGTGCATTCTAAATAAATTTTCAAAAGTTTTGGTTAAATAATTTACTATTTTTAGATTCAATAATTATTTTTTTATTTTAAAACTTATTTTATTAAAAATTAAAATATATTTTTTATTTTTATTTTTTTAAAAAGATGACTCCACGGTTCCAAAACAGGAACCAGAAACTACTGGTTTGGGTTTTTTTTTGTGGAATCGAACCAGAATCATGAGAGATGGATTCGGTTTCTACCTCAATTTCAAAACTTGAAACTGACTGTTCCAATTCCAGTTCGGTCTGATTTAAGAACCGTGATGATTTTTACTTGAAGAAACTCGGTGGCATTCTTCCATTTCGCAAAATGTATAGACATCGACAAACATCTGAACGTGATAAGACAACTACAACCAATTAATCGACAGTAGTTGCTAAGAATTTTGCACATAGTTTGAAATAATTAGTTACAGTTATTTGCATATAGAAACGGAAGAAATAACTAAACATGTACTTATTTTATAAAAAAGACAGCAATCATGTTAGTTGGACTATAATTAGATAAATTATATCATGAGGTATTAATATTTGGGTAAGCATATACAAGGTATTAACATTTTGAGTGGTTAAAAAGAGGTATCAATATTTCGTAAGTTCATTTAAGATATTAATATTTTGAATTATTAAAAAGAGATATCAAAGTTTAGTAAAGTAAATCAAATAAGAAATCAATAATTAACCATTGATAAAAAATTAAAAATATTTAATTAAAAACTAATCTAAACATTGATATCTCAAACGAACTTTTATGAAACATTAATACTCATTTGACATAATTTACGAAATATTTATGCATTTTTTTAACTATCAAATTATTGATATATTAAACAACTTAACTTTGACGTTGATATTTTGTATAATTTATCCAACTATAATTTATCGATTTAAGTTATATCATAACGTAATCATCCTTTCACATAAATCACAATTCATATGATAGGGGGAAAAACATTAAAATAAAATAAAATAAAGGATGATGTATTTATTTTTAACCCAAAAAATACTTTTCAAAAACAGAAAGCAATAATCTTACAAATGGAGTCAGCAAAACAAGCACAAATAATAGCAGTCAGAGGAGGGGAAAAAACAAACAAAAAAGAAGAAAGACAAGACAGGATGGGGAGACGATGCTAACGTTTGAAGTACCACACGTAGCGGAGAAAGTGTGGAAAAAAGCGGGTTCCACTTTCAAACCGTTGACCTTCCATAGCAATTAGATTTATTCACATGACTACACATAGGACACGTGGCGTGATTATAAGTATCTTTGGGGGTATTGAATGCAACGTGTCAGCTTGTTATTTGCTGAAAATGTACAAAAGACAATGAAAAGGAAAGGGAAAAGACCCAGTTGGGCTGCAGCCCTGGAACCACCTCTAATTGCATTCATACGATTGGAAAAATAACAGATAGCGGACCAAAGCTCTAGATTGTAATTGAAAGAAAGGAAGAAATTTAATACCTCAGGGGGGAATTAACTGTATTAACAGGTAAAAATGGATTTTAACGTGAAATGAAAGGTACTAAATCCACATACTCGATAGAATTATATTATTGGTGGCTCAGATTAAAATAACTTAATGATATTAATAATATTCGATTCATTATCTTCTAATAATTGTACTATATAATTAGTAGTTTAATAAAATTACAACAAAGAAATAAAAAAATTTTTAATTGACACCACTTTTAATCATGTTTGTTCCCTTTGTATACTAATAAAACTTTTCTATAATTTAGTTAAACTTAAATTTAAACGTTGATTTTGTGATATATAATTTCTTTGTTATCTTAATTTTCCTTTGTTCACTATTGTGGTTTGGTGCAAGAGAAGTACTAGGGGAAGGAAATAGAAGGGATTAAATTTTATCTCCTTATTTGTTTTGATAGGAAACACAATGTAAGGAAAAAGAATGTGATATATTTATTGAATCCCATCATTTTTTATCCCCTCCAAAATTAAGAAAATGAGGAGGGAAAAGGAAAATTTTTACAAATTACTCTTATACTTTCCATTTTTAAATTGTTTATTATTTTTAATGGCATACAAGTAATTTACTGTTACATCTTATTTTGTATTTTATAATAAATGAGAGTTCATTCATTTTCCTTCGGTTCATTGTCCAAGCACATGAAAGAATTCAAATTATCTAATAATTTATTCCATCCACTTTGTTTCGTTCCATAATATTTCAATTTTGAATCATTCTATCATGCGTAACAAAGTCTAAGGGAACTATTGACCAGTACTTCCGTAATACTTATTCAAGATCAAAACAATATTCTAAAATTTTGAGACCTATAAGAGATTTTATTTAGTAAGGGCATATAATATACATACTACAATCACAAAATATATGCGTTTCTTAATTTTTAAGGTTTATTATATAGAGATATATATCTCTCTCTCTCAAAAATACAAGCATATATGAAATTGAAAAAAAAAATCTTTAGCCTTTTATATGCTTCTCTTTCATAAATAAAGAAAATTTTATAATTCTATTTTTTAATATAATTTTTTAATTATATAATAGTTCAAATTCATATCTAATGATAATCATATATTAAATACTTAACATGCCATGACTAAGTAGACATTAATAGAATCAAAAAATTGCTTGACAATAATAACAAATAAGTACAAACAAAATCGTCTGTGGTCTATACTACTATAGAAACCTACTTTTATTTTCAAGCTTTCGAATAAGTGCATATATATATACCCACCTTTAAAAAAAAAAATCTTTAATTAGTTGTTGTTAAAGAAAGGTAAATACTCATGTTGTAGAAGTTTAAAGGGCAAAAGCATGCCCTAGAGCTAATGCGCATATGCACTGGACAATTAGTTATGTAAAATTCTGATTTGTCCAATCAACTTTTTATTTTAATTAATTAGCTTAGATGGAGATTATTTCATATTTAACATTTTTTAAAAAAATTACGTATACAAACTTGGATAAACATAATTACATAATTATCACTATATCCTATTTTTTTCAAAACACTATATCCCATGTTTAACCTACAATATATGTGTAAATATTTAACATTTACCGCATGGCCAACATATACATACATTCAAACCTATATCACCTATGGTTATCGGTATAATTATTTTTAAAAGTTTGAGTATATCGCTATCACATGTTAAAAAGACAATACTTGCATGTAATCTTCAATATGCAATATAGCTATGATAACTTTTTAATTTTTTTCTTTAATTTGTATTTTTATTATTTTTTTGATAGACATGTTTTTACTCAGCTTAGATGCCTATAAAACTTATTACCTTAAAAAAAAAGAAAAAAATAAAAACATGGAATCTGATGGTTTTATAAATAAGCCATAGGTAGTTTGATGTTTGGAATTACATAATCAGTGTTTCCCCACATATTGATACAGATAAAAAGATGATATGTGCCCATTTTTACTGGGTGAGTTAAATTAAATAATGTAATTAAAAATAATTTTAAAAATTATAAAAAAAAAATTGTTTAGAAAAGGAGAAAGAATGCAAAAACCTAAAAAAAAAACAAAATAAAAACCCAAGCCATCTGCGCCAATATGCTTACAACATGCGCCTCGGATGAGCAAACCCACGATTTATTCCCTCTAGAATCTCTGACATTATATATTAGGAAGCCCTCGTTTATTTTGAACTTATACCCTTTATATCACATATTTCTACTGCAACCGTATCTTATTGTAGCGTCCAGTCACAATTTTTTTTTATTATAATACTGTATTCAACAAAAATATGTTATACTGTTTTTGATTTATAAAATAGGCCTGACATTGATTAAAGCACCATCTTGGTGCCAACAAATTAAAAAAATTTTATCCCATGAATTTAACAGTACAAAAATCTTGGAATAGGAAAAATGTGAAATTTCTTAACTAGAAATCCAATTAACATTGGCTCTTTTTTTTTTCTTTTAATTACCACTGTCACAATTACTATCCCAACCATCACCCTTATCACTACAACCACATTATTGTAATCATGAAATATATATATACATATTCTTATGATATATTACCTATATTCTATCAAATATATTTTGTTTTATGCTTTTGAACTTATAGAGATATATCCATTATTTACTTACCACTAGAGGTGTTTATGGTTCGATCTGGTTCGGTTCAGGGGTTGAATTGAACCGAATCCATTCAAAACAATTTGGTTCAAACCCTTAATGAGCCGAACCGCTTCATATGTGGTTCAGTTTAGTTCGATTTGGTTCGAACTGCTTTTAAAAGATTTAGTTCTAATAAATAATATTAATAGTCATTTGAGTTCGGAAGAAAAAAAAAAAAAGATGTTTAGATTGAGAAAATGCACAAAAATTAAAGTCACTTATCATTATATCAAGTCATATATTTAAAATTTTCAAAGATATATATTATCCCATTTTAAATTTTTATGCGAATTTAAGATAACATATATTTTTACTAAATCTATAACACTAACTAATAAAATTATTATTTTTGTATTAATTCCACATTCACTTGTAATATTCTTTATAATGTATTTAAATTTTTATTATACTAATTAGTTTAAAGTTCTAAATTATCTCGGTGTTGTTGGTTGTAATTGTTGCAACCTAATATAAAACTTGCTCTTGTAAATGTATTCATGATAAGAATTATGCATTTTGTTGAATTAATTTTAGAGTAATACAAGTCTTAATATGTAATGCTCATAAGTTATAAATAAATAAAATGGTTCTTATTTATTTTTTTATTTCTTTTAATGTGAAGCGGTTCAGTTCGGATTTAAATGGTTTTGTTCGGTTCGACCCCTTGAACCGAACCGTAATCGTTTAGGCTTTTCCTGAACCGAACCACAAACCAAACCGAAATATAAAAAAACCGCATTTTGCAGTTTGGTTTGGTTTTCGATTCGATTTAGTTTGTTTCAATGAATAGCCCTACTTACCACCACTCGATAACAAAACTCTCACTTGCACATAAAACCAAGAAAAAATTTTAAAATAATAATTATTATTAAAGAAGGACTTAATCAGCAAGTATAACTTTTTCACACAACCACGTTGTAACACTGTTGTAATTTCATTGAGCATGATTAATGAAATGGCCCTAAAATTATTCTATAATCAAGGATAAAAGAATAGAAAAAAACCCTATCTATCTTGTTTATCACTCTATCCTGCCTATCTTTCATATGACTATTTTTCTTTTATAAGGATTTCAAATGAATAGGCAAATCCTTAAAACCTTGGCCACACAAGAGTTCATAGAAACTATACAAAAACTTGAGGAAACACTTAATTTATCTCCAAAGATTCGATTAAAGGATTGATAATAATAATAACGCAATTCATAATAGGCGAACGTGGAGATCAAAAGGAAAGATTCGAAATTACTTAAGATAAGGGTTTGTCGAAACAAATATACTACGTTATGAATATATCGCTCATAAAACGCATTTTTTATCTTGTAGGCATTAACAATGTTGAGTACTAATATCGAACTAGTGGTAGGATATTGTGATCAACACGTTGATGTGAGAAATCTTCACTCAATCTTATTATAATTTATTGATGGATCGTTGTGTAAGATTAAGAATTTATAAGAAGATATATGATTATTTTTTAATGAGTTTATAAGATGAAATCTGAGATTAATGGAAACTTCAACAAAATCAAAAAAAAAAAATAAAATTATCTAGGATGTGGATATAAAGATTGAAACTTGCTAATGTTTTGGGCTAATAATCATTGATAGTTATCATATTCTTAGCAAAAGCCAAAATATTGGATGACTAGGTTGTGAAGTGTAGCACTGTTTTATTTTATTTATTTTGTATAAATACTAGAGCTTACACTTACATGTAGCATACACGTAGACATTAGCTAAAAATAAAAATAGTTTTAGTTGCTTTTTTTTCCTCCTATACGTACTCTACTCTGATACCATGAGAAATGCAAAAAATCTCTTCTATGTGTGTGTTAATTGGTAACGAGAGTTCAACAAAAGCAACATGCAGCAACCTCTACTGAAGAGAACTTACCAGACAATATTGAGCAACATCCCTAGACTAAGGAAAATTCAATCATTATGTGAAATGGACAAATGTGATTACATGGTGCGTTATTGATTTTGAATTCAATGGCTAAGGAATTGTCGCAAAGTTTTCTTTATGTGCAATCATCACTTGAGCTTTGGAAAGAAATTAATGATAAATATCGATAGATGAATGGACCATTAATTTTTCACCTACAAAATGAAATTTCTAATATTAGGTAAAGAAACCAAACTATCTCTATTGCAATGTTGGGAGTAGCTATAGTTGTTGAATCCTTATCTAGTTTGTCTTTATGGTAGATTAAACTATGTACATGTGATTTAAGGATGGGTTAAATGAATTTGAGTCTCAAGGGAAATTTATGCAATTTCTTATGGGTCTATTGATGTTTATGAATCAGTCTGCAATCAAATACTATCAATTGATCCTTTGTCACCTATCATTTAAGCTTTCTACTTAATGTTGCTAGTGGAAAAGAAAAACAAGTATCAATGTTAATCTTTGGTGATAATAATATGTAAGTGTTTTTAGCAAGAAGATCTAGTTCTAAGTCCTTTAGAAATGATAGATGAGATTACAAAAAATGGAAGTTGCATTGTAAACATTGCAATTCTGGTAAACATTTAGTAGAAACTTGTTTTGAATGGTTGGTTATCCCAAGTGGTACAAAGGAAAGAAAAAATCAAGAAGAGTGCTAAGTCTAATCATGCTCTGACTTCATTTTCTAGTGCAAAGGTACAAACACTACATTTTCAAGTTACTCCTCTTTCTTGTGTTGTTGGACATCCTGTTATGGACACGGTAGATCCACAATTGGTGCAAACATTGTATAAAGAGATTGTTAAGACAATGAAAGATGCATCATCTTCAGAAACAGGATCAACCTATGATAGAATAATACAATTTGTAGTTACTTATGCTTCATATACTCATTTAGGTTTCAATATTAAATATAGTTCTTGAAATGTAAATATAAGAGCTAGTGGCCATATGACACCTTTTTTTATCTTTTCATACCAAAACACATTTGCCTAGGCCTATTGTTGTTCAACAACCAGATGGAACAAAGAAATTAGTAAACTTCATTGGTTCCATTTGGATTTCTCCCAAATTAACTCTTCAACATGTTCTTTACATTCCAAATTTCATACATAATCTCCTCTTAGTTCCAAAACTTTCATATGACCTTTTTGTTATTGCAATCATTGTTTTAATTCTTGCTCTTTTTAAGACTCAAGAACACATGAGCAAATTGTTGTTGCACAAGTAACTTGTGAATTGTATCTTAAAGGCAGGCTACTTAGATGTACTAGGAATTGTTAAACATTTCCTAGCTTTGTTCTTCTAGCTCTATTGTCATGTCAAATAAATTGTGTTCTAATCTTCATTTGTTTCATGAAAGATTAGGTCACTCATCTTTGTCAAGCTTTAATATTTGCATGTTGTCAACACTTTGATTTCCACACTTCTTTGTGAAACATGTTATTCATCATTTACCTTTTGTACAAGTGAATATACATCCGATTTTGCTTTGAATTGGTTCATTTATATTTATGGGGGCCATATTTTATTGCTACAAGAATAGGAGAGCACTATTTTTTTACGTAGCGGATGATTTTACAAAAGAAACACAAACATACTCATTGAAATATAAATCACAAGTATGTCAAATATACAAAACCTCTTTCTTTTGTTGAATCATTTTAATGCATGTCATAAATTTGTTAGAAGTGATAATAGTGTTGAGTTCTTATTCAATGATTGTCAATTCATGTTTTAACTTTAGTTATTATACATCAACAATTCACTCCTTAGACTCTGCAACAAAAATTAAGAGAGTAAAGAAAAAACATATACATCTTATAAAAACTTCAAGAGCTTTATTACATGTTGGTTTACCAAGGACCTTTTTAGGGGGACTGTGTACTTGCTGCCACCTACCTAATAAATTGAATGTCTATGTTGTCATTGACTGGAAAACTCCTTATGAGAGACTCTTTGGTAACTGCCGATTATAATCATCTTCAGTGTTTGTTTATATGTTTTGCTGCTATATTCTCCAAACAAAGACAAGTTTAACCCTAGGTATTAAATGCATCATTTTAGGATATTCTCTTGGTCAAAAAGAAACAAGGTATATGGTTTGAAATACAGAAGACATGCATTAGAGGATGTGATTGTTTCATTTGATACATCACCTTCCTCTTCTCCTTCTAATAACCTTATTCCTTCTTCTATCGATTCCATTCCTTCCAATTCCTTGATGTGCCATCTGATAATTCTACAAGTATAGAGTCTCTTCCTATTGGCACTATACCTCATTCGTTTCATTTAACTAAGAGATGTTCAAGAAGGATTGTTAACTACCTAAGTGGCTTCAAGACTATGTGTATACACTTAATCAAGTAACTTCTTTGACCCCATTCTATTTTTGCTTCTCTTATTCATTCTTCATTACCTAAATATTCCTTGTTTTCTTTATCTACTTTTCCTTAAATCCTACTGACTATCTAGCTTCACTAGTAATGTTTTCTTAACTAAAGAACCATCTTCTTATATTCAAGCTTCTAAAAATAAGAAATGGGTAAAGGTCATGCATGAAGAACTTGATGCTCTTAAACATAATAACACGCGAAAATTAACTACGTTACATATAGGTAAAGATGTAATTGGATTTAAATGGGTTTATAAGATTAAATATAATGCTAATGGTAGTATGAAGCGTATTAAGCTCATTTCATTACTAAAGGGTACATCCAAGTTGAAGGGGAAAATTATCATAACACATTTTCTCTAATTGCACATTTAACCACTATTTAAATTCTCTTGATTGTTGTTGTTGTTGCTATTGTTCTTGGTTGGTCTCTTTTTCAAGTAGGCATCAATAATGCATTTCTTCATGGCTATCTTGATGAAGAAATTTATATGTGGCCCCCTCCTATATATTCCAAAGCTTTTGAGTTAAGTTCGTCATTTGTTGAAGCCTTAGTAAGGGCTCAAGCAAGCTTCGTCACCAGAATTTGAAGATTTCCAAATTCTTAATTCAACATGATTTTACTTGTTCTGATAGGATAGATTTTCTTGTGGTCCTCTTGTATGTTGAAGACATGTTGTTGATTGGGTTCAATCCAACTGCTATTGTAGAATTAAAGGCTTAGTTACATGATGCTTTTACCAATAAATATCTTGGTGTGGTGTAATTCTTATAAGTCTAGAAATTTCAAAGAACTCAAGGAATTCGTCTTAATCAACACAAGTTTCTCACTTATATACTTTTTAATCTAGGCTTATCAGTTGTCAAACCCATTGCTATCCCTCTTCTCTTTGGTTCCAATCTTTTTACTAACAAAGCACGCTTTTGGATGATCTATCTTGTTATGGATGTTTACATTTGCTTTATTTGACACTCACCTGTCTTGACATCTCTTTTGTTGTACACAAGCTAGGTCAATTTTTAGCGGCCCCTCATTGAACATCTTAAATTAATGTACCATTTTTGAAGTATTTGAAAGGTAATGTTGATTTAAACCTATTTTATTCCTTACTAGTGTCTTCATCTTCATGCTTATTCTGACTCTATTTAGGGTGCTGTACTCTTGATAGGAAATGTATTTCAAGCT